>JAZHYW010041901.1:0-19990 GCA_037355805.1 Ixodes ricinus | reverse complement strand
AAGGGGCGACATCGGCCGGGCCCAATGCCGGAATCCGGCCGGTACCGGGAACTTATTGGGAAACCGGGATGCCGGGAATACGGGATGCTCCCAGTGAGCTCCCGACACAGATCCCCGGCATGGAACCGGTGGTACGGTAGGAAACCGTCAGTGTGCCAGCGTATTTCCGGGTCAGAGCCAGTCCAATTGCGGATTAGTCCCAGCGTAATAACAGATCAGTGCCAGCGTAATTGCGGCTCAGTCCCAGCGTAATAACAGATTAGTGCCAGCGTAATTGCAGGTCAGTGCCAGCGCCATTGCGGATCAGCACCAGCGTATTTGTCATTCAGTGTACCCAGCATAGAGCCACTAGAATGCTAGCTGTGTCAGGCTTTAAAGCCCAAGTATGACATCCTACTGCATTAAAATTTTGAAAAGGTAGCTTCTCAGTAGATCAAATTCACTTAAATATGGAAATGCTAAATTTCTGAGTCAGAACTATTTTATGGTTTTTCAGATCTTTTATAGGTACTGACCGTTTTTAATGTTTCTTGTACTTGAACCGAAACAAGTCAGTACAGCATTTGTCGAATTTTAAGAAACAATTCTGTGTGAACAATTGAATTTCTTTATGTATAAAGTACAGTCATGGCAGTTATGGTTACTTGTTGAGACGACATGTCCCATTCATCTGTCACCCAGATGCATAGGGGTGAGGTAGTACAAGGAAACATACAAAATTTGTTACCATGACGTTGTTCTTTATTGCTATTCAATTATAGCAGCTGGCTGCCCGGCTGAAGCTGTTCCCTCATCATCCGAGACGGTTGGAGGCACCGAGGAAGTCTTCTTGACTCTGTTGGCCCTGCCCCCTCCCTATCGGATGCACCAGATAGGAACCGGCTCAGCCGCTTTTCCACCGCGTCCAGGCTGCACCCTTCAGTGCGACTTTTTATGGCACCTGTAAAGAGAATTGTCAGATCACACAGATTAGTCGAGGGGTAGCTCGAGGTGTCAGGTAGTCGAGGTGCAGTTCACAAACTGCACCTCGAGTGTTTCCTTTGTGTAAATAGAAGGACCCACACCAGCCTGCAATCCAAAGGTGACAGAAAGACCCCCCAGAGGTGGAGATTCTGGGTTTGGTTACCACGCTAAGGTGCCGATTCTATGGAGGCATACTGCTCTTTTATGCAACATTCTATTAATCTGAAATGGGGGATAGGTGCAGAGATGAGTTCTTTAAAAGAGAGCAAAACTTCCCTGACACCCTACAGACCAGGGCATCTAAATGGTCTTCATTAGATTTTCAACCTGTAAACTAACAAGACATGATTGACAAAAAAATTTGTTTTAGTTATTGTAAAGTGCTGCTTTTGAGTATGAAGGTTCCGAGAATGCCAACACTGGAGTTATTCATAAGAGAAAATGCAAGTCGAATTAAACTGTCAACATATTTCAAAGCTCTCGCTTGTCGTGCTCTAATTGCATTATCATTATAACCATCAATTAAATACAGTCTAAGCTTGTTATAACAGACCTTGATTTCGACCAAGTTTTCGGTCTGTTGTAGAAGGTGTATGTTGTATGCAGATATGAAGTTGAGTCAATGGTACATAAAGGAAAACCAACTGAACTTCGCAAATTGGTATGTTATATCGAAATGTCTGTTGTAACCAGGTCTGTTGTAATGAGCTTAGACTGTAGCTAGTAATGAATATGCCTTACCAATGACCACCTTGCACATTGCGGTGTCCTTGAATCGCGATTTTCCTCGGTAGCCCAGGAGGGAGAACCGCTCCTGGACTTGTTTCGAGAGCAGGCGCCCCACCATCTCTCGTACCACTTTTTGCAGCGTCTTCCCGTCTCCTACAGACAGGAGCTGCTCCTCCTAGAAAGACAAAATGTGTTCTCAACATGTGCAGACAAAATGGTATGAATATGTCTAAACTAAGAGGATGTGCATGCCCAAGTAAATGCAGCAAACCACATTGCATGCAAAAAACATTTACAAATTTACTGAAGAGAGAATAAAAAATATTCGAATATGGCTACTGTAACTGTCTTAAAGCAAACCAGAAAATTTAAAACATTTCCCTGCATACTCCACTAAATCTTATTCATCAGTCACATGCATCATTGTTCAAATCGTGCAAACTTTTAGATGGATCATCTTTGCTCAATGTCTCGTCAGAATCTGCTAAGTAATTCTAATAATGTATGTGGTTCTCAAAACAGTGCATTTAAGATCCTACACATCCTAAATTTGTTAATGTCCGCCGGCTAGTCACTCCGTGCTTTTCGTGCCCATTTATTTACTTTACTAAAACTTAAATGAAGAGAGGCATAAAAAGCGGGACTTGACCAAAGCCGTCTTCATAGTCGCACAAATTGGTGACAGCAGCACAGTGTGAGTACTTTTGTTTTCATAATTTTGTTTTGTGCTCACTCAGTTACGGCACTCCTCAGGTAAAGCCCGTCCTTGTAATGATTCAACTTGCTCAGCTTGCGCTTGTGTGACTACCGTACACTATGCATGGGGACACAGCTACACATGTACTCACACCCCTGAATGAAGTGGCAGATGCAATGACAATTACTCTTTGACCTTGCAAACTTCATTTGCTGTCATAGGATGACCGTCGGTTAGGATACGTCAACACCTCATTTTGTAAATGCACTACTTATGTGAAGTAAAGACTGCATCGGTAAAAATTTATACGGCAATCATTTACAAATTTGTTTGGGCATACACATATAATGGTGGGCACGCCCAAAAACCTTTTGGAGCAGGCTAAAAGTTGCACCTTCACTTCTGCAGCAGATGCTAAAAGCACAAATGAATTTATTGCCTTAAACATATAGATGTCTTGACTATAGCCTCTAGTGAGAACAAGGGCAGGACCAAAAGAAGGCCAGTATATACTACAGCATCTTTCTTAGCCAAGCAAGCGTTAAACACAAAAAGCATGCAGGTGGGCTCGTGCGTGCTCCGCATACAGACCCACGGTGAGAGTTGTTGCACGTGCGGAGTTTAATCTTGAAGGATAAAACGGGCAGAGGTGCCATAGGAAATCAACATGATTTATGATTATTTGCAGACTGACATATTTTAAGCACCAAAGGCAAATGTGTGGGCGGTTTCACTTCCCCCAAATGTGCGGGCGATTTCACTTTTCCCTTCTTGTGAAATGTTTTACTTGAAACAATTAAAAAAAGCCGCAGTTGAAAAAGACCTAAAGTGCCGTTCAATGAAAATGCACATGAAGGCTATTAGTCTACATGACCCTTGGTGGAGAAAACTGTTTAAAATGTAGCGACGCACAGGGCACCTAATTTTTGGCGGCCACCGTCCAGCATTTTCCTCTACAGTGGCCTCTATGAAGGGCAATTTAACAACTGCAGAAAGTACCATATAAACTCGTGTAAGGGCCGCAATAATTTTTTTCTTGATTTGAGCACAAATTTCTGGAGGTGACATGAATTTAAAAAAAAAAATTATCTGTATCCACATTTAGAGAGGAATATACTTGAGTGCGCTCGGCTGCACTGGTCGGAAACGCCTTCACTCCGGAGTCCAGACTCAATCGTCAGTCGGATTTAATTAGTTTACATACTGCACCCTACACATCTTTTTTTTTTTTTGCCATACTTGATGGCATGAGCGGCAACTTTCGGCTTGAACCCCGTAGGACTGTTGAAGTGGTACTGGCCCATAGCTCTGAGATTGCGCAAAAAGGCAGACAAATCGCGACGCTTTGACAAAAAACGAAGAACAGAAGGAAACCTCCCCAGAGCATACAGTGGCATCCGGAAACTTGAGTGCTCACGCGAGCCGAGCCCACTGAATACTTCCTTCCTCACGCTTGCCACGAGACCTGACATAACCTTTATCTTATCTCAATGGCTTGCCGCAACATAAATGCATCCCGACAGCGCGGCTGACCACGACCGAGGGCGACAGCATTTTGATATACGGTGATACGGATGAGTGGCCAGAGCAAATATCGGGGATGCGGACACATGCCGCTACGAGTTTGGGCGGTGGCCGAACTCGTAGTATATGTCCATAGAAACGTGGCATTGCAGTCGGCGCACCTCAAAGACAAGGGGGTGCAGGGGCGGATTTAGAGGGGGGGTCCGGATGTCCTGACCCCCCTCTTGATTTCTGCATGTGTAAAATTTAGGGCGTGAAACGAAGGAGAGGGGGTTCCTAAACATATGGTACCCTGACCGACCAACCCCCCCCCCCCCTCAGGAAACTCCTGCATCCGCCCCTGAGGGGGTGCAGCGCATATGCGAATAATTTCTGTAAACCATTTTTGCAGTACTTTGTCCTAAATAGGGGGTGCGGCCCTTACACGCGATTATGCAGCATACGCAGGCCAGTAAAGCTGACTTTTAAAACGTGCAATTGGCATTACATGACCTTGACACAAGTCGATCGCAGGATTCAGCTTAAGGATGTCCCTAACAATAGCCCTCCATCGTGCATTGCCTGTGCGTGCACTCTGCCGTTGTCAATGACAGAAGGCCCGTGATGAAGGCGGCATCTTGCTGATTTCTAATCTGTCACCGACTGTACTTGAAACACACAGTTTGGGCGGGCATCTGTTTGAAAATATTACGGTAAAAGGCTTCAGTCAAGATTTCAACCATTTGCATATCTAATTCAGATAACCTAAGGTAAATCACAAAGTAAGAATCGCAGCCTTATACCATTCAATACTGTGAAAAAGAGGATACAAATACCAGCAGTGTCCTGTCGGCGGAGTTCTTTAGCCGCGCCTCTGCAGCCCGAAACTCCTCCATGTCGCAAATGGGCATCAGGAACAGCTCAGGTGGTTCGGGCCTGGCCATTTCCTGGGGTGTCGCCTGTTCCCCAAACCTCGGCTGCTCTTCTTGGTGCTTTAATGACACCACGTGCCTGAGCACCTGCCCCACCGAGACTTGCATTTCTCTCATCTGCTGCTGCAGCTGCTCATTTTGAATCCGTAGGTCAAGCACAACCTTGAGCAGCTGAGCCTCGAAGGCTGCAAGATAAGCGAGGCATAAGAAAGCATTATCCATATTGCTGACGAACATTATGCACTGATGATGGGGAAAAACTTGTTCTGAAACATGGGTTTCGGTTAAGTTTGAGAACAGCGCTTGCACCTTCAGGTGTTTTGGATGGGTTTGGATAGCTTTGAAACGGTTGCCAGACACAGTAAGTGTGTTTCAATGCTTTGTAAAAATTTAAGAGATGTTATAAACTGTACGCGATATTCAAAAGTATAATATAAACATTTGTTTTAATTAAATAATCTTTCTTAAAGAGAGACACAGCCCCAATTTTCCGAATTTACGGCCAAAAAAAAGGTGTTTTCAGAACTTCACAGTTTTGGCATGTATGGTCAATAACTAATGCTCCCACAAAGTTTTATGATGTCTGTTAACAAAGAAAGCAAAAAAAAATATTTATATGTCGCCAACGCGTGCAAGACGCACTGCACTTGGTTCAGCGGAGGAGAGCTGCGATAAGCACCAGCTTCAAAATTTGATCGCTCCATGGCTACTAGGCCCGAAAGCCCGGAAATGGCTACCGCCATTTCTCAAGCTCCTGGGACAGCCTTTTTTTTTTCTCAATTGTTTGAGAATGGGAAAGAACCTCATTAGGAACACTTGTACCGGGATAAAAAACGAAACTCGGGCTGCGAGTGGCTGCTTTGTGGTCATGTGATACCTCGTCAATAGGCCTAAGACGCTTCAGAGCATGTTTCCTCGCTGATCTGCGCACTTATAGCTCCATTTTTCTCCAAACTCCCTTGCCCATTTTCATTAGAAAATGCCCATAACTAGAGTTCCTTAGCGTGAAAGCTTTGGTAAACGCTCTCGTTTTACGAAACTAAGCAGTCGAGTTTCTTTAAAAGAGCACTAAGAGGATTCTACAATCGCCTGTTCATAGTTGCAACTGATTCTACAGGCCCTAAACACCCTAAAAATTCTAAAATGACAATCACGCGACGCTGATTTTCTTATTAAAAACGTGATGAAAGGTCGGGACACACCACTTTCTGAGCCGATTTTTCTGCTCAGGAAAGGCAAGACATACCCCGCAGCGGTGTCAGTGCGATAGCGATGGGCACTCGGCGGCAAATCGCAAACCGCCTCTCTTGGAAAGGCAGGTTGCAAGCGGCCGACGAGCGCCCATCGTCACTGTGCTGACACCAGAGGTGTGCACTCCCCATTTGGGAACTAATGTTTCACAAGTGCCGTGCGTCGTCCTACGACATCAAGACCTGTGACGCGAAGACAACCTGCTACGGCTCTGGTGGTTGTGAATGGTGATCTGCTGTTTTTGGGCTCCTAGGACTAGGACGGCCGCCCTGCCTCCACATCCTTGGCTGCGCTTCTCGATACGATGCACTTCTTTTGTGTCAATAAGCTCCCCAGCAAATCTCGCAGGTTTATGCAATAGAAGCCGAGTTCTAGGAGCAGTTCACCATGCGACCATATCTCTCCAAGGTTCTATATATTTTTTTTTTGTTGGGCTGGCCGGAGGATTGTTTGTGCATAGAGGCAGTACAGGATTGAAATTTCGTACAGATTTCCCTTACCACTATAAACTCGAGGAAAAATACACAGCTATATTTACCGAACTCAGATTTCCAAGCGTTTGATTTTACAGCTGATGTATCTACGTTATCTGCTGGGCATCGAATTGGTTTGGTTTGTTTTGTTATGTGCCGTGACTGCCGTCCCACTTCAGCTTGACACATTGTATTTACAGCTCGAAATATATTTTTTTATGTCTGTCGAGGGAGGAGCAGCAAGAGCGGTCAGTTGCGAGCGAGGTAAAAGAAAAGCGGGCCCGTAGCTGCTCCTCTAGCCCCTAAACGTTTTTAGTGCCCAGGTTTTGCGTTGCGGGTGGTCGCGACATACTGCATGCCATGTGTCTTGTTTCGCAGTTACCCGCGCACCATGTACCGTGCAGCGGCCCAATATCGCTTTGGTCTTGGTCCTTACGCGTCTACAGCTTTAATGACATAATATAAACATTCCTCCCCAAAGTCACTAACAGCAAAAGAATGGCAGGGAGTATCCCTACATTTTTGTCTGAGTACCTTCAAAATACTCAGCAACGTGGGCACAAGACCTTGCTGTGATCAAAAACGCGCATCTAATGTTGTGATTACTTACGAGTGGCAGTGTCCTTCGGTACCCCTGTCGACTCCCCGGTTCCGCCTGTCTCCAATGGCCCGTGCTCGGCTGTAAACAGATACATTAAATCGTGAAGCGCTTAACTAAGAAAAATGGCGAAGCAGTGGGAAAGATTATACAATTATCTGCTAGATGCCATGTGCAAAAAAAAGTGTTTGCTATGTCTTCACATGCAAACAATGCCCTTTTCACATGTGATGTCTGCATGAGATAAGCCCAGGGTGCACAGCCGTCAGTCCCCCACACCACTTCAGTTGATGGGACCGGAACACACGAAGCCATTTGAAAAGCCATCTCCTATTAGTCTTGTTTCCCTACTTCAGGATAATTTTTGATATTGAGAAAACAATGCAGTTATACTCAGTATCCTCTGAAAGGCCCACTCGCCAAATATTACAACATAAAAGGGCCAAAAATGTTTTGAGCAGCCCCCAGTTGCCAAAATCTGATCAATCTAACAGGCAACGTGCGGCGCAGTCAGTGCCACTGTGTTGGTACAGCCAACACTGAGCGAAACGTCGCAAACAAGCAAGTTGTTTTGTTGGCTTCTTACTTTTCAAAGCGCTGCCGTTTTTGGCGCGCAAGGAAAACAGAAAAAGAGTAGCGTGTACAGGGGCGGAGAAGGTGTCCACGTGATCCGAATCACATATGTGCTATTGAGCCTGCCAATGCTCTCCGCATGTGCGAAAGTATGCCATACTGTCGGTTTTATGCATCATGCTACATTCTCATAGCAACATCTTTACATGCAGTCTACTAAAATGTACCTTTCACTTATGCTCAGCGAACATTACTTAGGTAAACTTTGCCCTTCTCTGAGTTGAACGCTACAGCAGTGGTAGTGCAGGCGTCGTCGGTGTAGCAGGGACAGCGAATACGACAAAGCTTGCTTGCACCGTCATCAAGTGGGCGACGTAGTTCTTCGTGCCACTTGGTTGGATTAGCTTGCGAAGACACAGAACCAGTGTTGCGTGCACAGGCAAAGCTTCCACTTCGGTTCGGGATTTTTGTTTAAAGGAGGGTTTTACGAAAACTATTCAACTTTTCAGGAAACAAATGACGCAGAATTGTTTATAAGAACAGTACGCTGCAATATGAAAGACCCACTGGGAGCGCGTGGCCGAGGTGGTGGCTGACAGGGGCGCCGCAAGCGCTCCGGGCAATTCCATTCTGCTTCGAGGGGAGGAAGCCCATTCGGGGCCCAGCCAAAGCGCAACGCGCTTATCAGTTTGTGCTGAGCCCCGAGTGAGCGTCCTCCGAGCCCCAGTGAGCGTCCTCCCTCGAAGCAGAATGTAATTTCCCGGAGCGCTCGCAACGCCCCTGCATCGGCCACGCACTCCCAGTGGGTCTTTCATATTGCAGCGTACTGTACTTCCATTACAATAATCACCCATAATGCCAAAATCTGCAGAATGGACCCTTTTCAAAAGTCCCTCAAGCAACATTGGCGGTCACCACTGCTTGCTCACGAAGCGCCTGATTGGACCCGAGTTCACGCCAAACGCTGACGCAAAACTTTGTGTCCAATAAATGCTCATAGTATGGGAGCAAGCAATGGCGGACAGGTTGTGGTGCGGACAGTTGAAAAGGGTCTATTGACCAGTGTTGCCCTTTAAGCAGCCACCATGCAATACAAAGTATCCTTTTCTTTTTACCGGTTTGATTTAGGTTCAAATTATGATGGCGAGACTCACATGTCAAAGACTCTGGGTGCTGCCTCCTTGGCTTTTTTTTCTTCGGTTCCTGGACTGATGTTAAAAATTTGAAGATACAGTAGTGAGAAATCAAATCTTAACATGCACTGAGATTGCATTTCATACTTTCTATGAATGACCTAAATGTGCATCCAATGCTACCAATGCTAGCATTTGGAATAGATTGAAAGCGAACATATCAGTGAAGGACAAATTTGCATCCGTTGCCTGCACTTGGCAGGGATCAAAAGGAAAGATAACCGAAGAAATCCTTGCATAGCATAGCATGTACATGTTGCTTCGTCTTTTCAATTCTCGAGTTCATAGACGCAAAGATGCAAGATGCATTCCTCTAAATGCCCTCAAACACAGTATGGACCAAACAGTTAAATGATAATTACCTGGGGCGCGTGCTCCGCCAAGACGACTTGGAACTGAAAGTAAAAATCTTGTTTGAGCACAGACAAAAAATATTACAAAATATGGTGATTATTGGAAGTTTCAGACAGTATGACAACATTCTTTAGATTCTTGTATTTTTTAAAATATAAGGTATATTTCATATGGGATCCATATACCTAATGCATGCTGGAAAGTTGCAAAAGTGTGCCAGGACCTGGTGAGCGAATAAAAATGAAAAATATGGGCTGGATTAACTTACAAGAAAAAAAAAGGACAATTTTGAAGAAAAACAAAGCAGTCTAAATGTGTGAAAGTGCTATGTAAGGGGTAGCCAGACTGACATGGCCTAAAAGCTGCAAACAAAACTGCTACGCTTCAGAGAGCCACTGAAAGTGGGGGGGGGGGGGGAACCATCAAGAAACGATAACGAGGGATAGGCCCGTATCTTTCTGGGATAAGTACTATTGTTCACACCAATGAAAAAATGCGAGGCAGAACATTTTTTTAACCATAAGCAACGGCAGTCGATGCCCCTGACAACATTTATTCGTTGGGTTTAAAATCTTTTGGGGTCGGTAAAGAGAGCAGGGGTTTTAGATGCATCTATAAATCATAATCAGTTTAACTATATGTCTGATAGCACAAGGACTCCAAACTGCAATCTGTCATTTATTCTAAAGCCCTTTCCTTCTCTTTCTAATGCAGGGGGTGGGAGAAGGGCGTACACTTTCAGAAAAGGCGCGAGCCGCACTTGGACTTCCGTGGAGCCACATACATTCGCGAGCCGCAGCTTGGCCACTCCAGTGCTATGTAGCTGCATGGCACGAGAGCTGATACTGTAGGTCACAGACGCACTGAAATTGGATTCTACCACGCAGTTTGACTGTTTCTTGACTTCAGGAATGTTATCACGAGCCATTACACTCGAGCCAAAAGGTCCAATGCATATCCGGATCATTTGTTGGCACATCTATTCCAACAATAAATTTGCACTAGTGCTGAAACTTACGTGGGGTTGGCAAAACGATGCTCATCTCCGCACCACTGGGAGGCCGCCGAGTGCCCCGAGATGTGCTGGCTGGTTCTGACAGTAAATCAAAACAAGAATGGTTGACACTACAATCTACTTGCTGATTCTTGTGCTGAAGACAACTTTTAAGAACAAAAGCAGGTTACCTTCATCGTCGGGCTCACCAGCATCTGTCGATTCCACGCAGGACAGTGTTTCGGCGATAGTTGTTCTTTTTTTTGCCTTCTTGAAGGTCTCTGTAGAGAGAGGTAAGGACTGTAAGTACTCTCCCTTCAACTTTCCCCAGTAACCAAATGAAGTACATTTGGACATTCCCCAAGCATAAATGACAAACGGCTGAACCCCGAGCATAAAAAACGCACAGCTGAAACATCACGGGTGCATTTATCCAACAACATGAGGTCTTGCGTTTAAGTTTAGTGGATGAAGTCTGTAGTGATGACTGCCAGTGTCTTTCAATACGCTTCTGGTCACGAAAGTTCCGCTGAAATTTTACACAGCGACAGGGGCAGCCACTAGAGCAGGGGTGGCCAGGCTGAGCCGGCCTAAGAGCTGCAAACAGAACCACAAAAAATCCAAGAGCCGCAGGGGGAAGGGGAAGAAGGCAAACTTTTGTTTACAGCAATAAACGAAACTTGAACTACTTTCTGCCTATCCGAGTCAAAAGCAGTCCAACTGTACATAAGGTAGCACAAGACTCGAAAACAACCCATTCTGATTTGAACCCTTCTCGTTTGAAACTCCATTCCGCAAAACGCCTCCCCGCGTTTTAACCTTCGCGTTTCAACCCTTTCTCATTTATACCCGTCTCATTTGAACCCATTCCTCTACTTGAACCCTTCTCGTTCGAACTCCATTCCCAAAACGCCTCGCAGTTTTAACCTTTCGGCAAGCTTCAACCCTTTCTCAAATGAACACGTTCTCATTTGAACGCCGTATTTCAAACCAATCGCCTAACGCTCTTTGCAGCTTTAACCTTTTCCTACTATTAATGCCCTTCTTGGTTGAGCCCGCGCGTCACTTAAATCTTTATTGTTTAATTAAACTCCGTCTCAAAACAACGTACGTGGTGTTTCAACCTTTTTAGAGTGCTCTTTGGAATTTCAACCAGTCTCATTTTCGGAGTTAAAAATAAATGAATAAAAATGGATATGTTGGCCCTGTTAATAACAGTGCCGGCTACTCCATAGCAATTGTTATTTGATAAAAAATGACCAGGTCTAAAACAATAAAACAAGCACACAAACAAAGCAATAATCCCGGCAGAGGCTTCTGCCATTGCACATATTATTACAATTCTAACATGTCCGTCGATCCATTTTCGTGGACTACCTGTGCCAGTGTGCACCGATGCGAGACACTTAATGTCATGTTCCACACCAAGGCTAACTGGCGATCGCTTACCGGCTCGCACCGGCAGCATCACAAAGCAACAGCCGCGGCGGGCTCTCTCTGCCCTACTGTGCACCTCGTCGCCCGCCAAAGCGCCGCCGCCACCACTCAAGAGCATCAAATTCTCTTCAGCAGGGAGCGGCCAACGATCCTCTGCCCACCCCCGCATGGACCATTTTAACCTCTTGCACAGCATATCATTGCATTCGAAATATGTTAACAGAAATATTCTGTTTTCCATACCGTTACGCTACATAAGTAAGCGATTCGCAAAGCATTATGCCATTCAAATCGTATGGCTAATCGTTAGGCTATAGCTGAACGGCCTTTCTCGAGACGCATAGTACAACACGTTTAGTTGAAATCAGTCGTCGCACCTCAATGCGATCCCATGCTCGGTAAAGCTTTATTCTGGAGCTTTGTTCCCACAAGATGGTAATTAGTTAAACTATCTAAGATGACCGCAGCAACAAAACACGGACCATTCAAAGGCCAGAGAATGCCTTCGCCCTCCTTAGAAAGTCGCAAAGGGAGATCCTGCCATCGACAAACTGGTCCTGCGGCGATTTTTTTTCTTTTTTTGAAATGTGCGGGTGCGGTGATGCGTGGCTTGAGGGCTTTCCTACCAGGCACAGATTTTTTTCTTCATTTCAGTCGTGAATCATCGGATGCAAATTATGCTCATCTGGCATGCCCTGTGAGGATATTGAATTATTTACAACCGGTGTCGGAGTGATCGTACAGATCTACGATCATTGTATATTTGCCTATGTGTCGTCCGCCATGCCGTGGATTGGCATGCACTCTAGATGTCATTCTCCAAGTAGCATTTTAACCCCTTCCATTTCTCTTTTTAGGGAAGTGATCCTGTGACTGGGAGGGGGGCAGGAAAGTGAGCGGGGGGGGGGGGGTGCGTGCATAGAGGAGGGAGCCGCGAGCCGCAGCTTGGCCACCCCTGCGCTAGAGGCACCACTGCAAAGCAAAGGGAGGCGTAGCGAGCCCCTGCTGATGCCGTTGATTTACAGTTGTAGTTGCGGCACTTCCAACACACTAACATTTACTTCAGTACAACAATAACTTCAACGTTCCCTTAGTATAACACCTCAGCTAAAAGGGAAAAAGCTGATGCCAACGTAAGCCTGATGTTTAAGGAAATCTGAGACCGAGAAAATATAGGAATCATAATGGTGAAGGGGACTGTTTCTTCAGTGTGCAACATGTGTAGGAGCCCTATGGCTGAACTGACCGGTACGTAGTTGGATCACAGTTGAACCAACCAATGTGACTGGTACATAGTTGAACCATATGGTTCAACTAATGTACCAGTCCCGAGTGAAAACACCTCTTGTATCTGGTCATGCACTGCACAACTACTCACACGCAACCCACGAGTCCGAATCTTGCGCTTATCTTTCGAAGAAGTATACTAGACCCAGAAGCGCAACGCTCACCCCTTGTGAAGGTGTCAAAACTATCAGTTATTAACTTTCGAAAGCTAAAGAACTAAAATTAGTAGATGTGGTCAGCTCATGTCGGGAACTGTTACACCTGCCTTTAGGCACTTCCCAAAAGCGGACCAGGTGCCGCTTAATCCTGTCTACCAAGGAGGCTGACATCACCATCCCCACGTCTCCAGTGAAAGGGGAGCACTTCGTGACCTTCTTTGCTCGGAAGGCTGCTCGAAGGGGCTTTGGCTCGGCATTGTCCATCTTTTCAAAGCCAGACCCCAAGCAGACACCTTCTCTTCCTCGATACCCGTGACCTTCCCCAAAAGCTTTGGAAGCAAGGCCGACAGCTTGCAGTTGGATTATCCCAGTCAGCAGGCACGGGCTGACCAATAGTCGGAGTAGGCAACTGCCTAGGGCGGCAAAATTTAGGGGCAACATAATTTCTCCTTTTTTTTTTAGTGGAGGTGTTTGTGCGGCATTTCGTGCTCTCTGCACGATGAAAGCATACTACGCTTTTGTTTCTGTGAAATTAAACCCTCACTACAAAAGTAAGGAAAGGGAAGGACATCTATGGGGTGGACTGCAAAGAATATCTTCCTTTCTCAAGCGTCGCCATGAGTGTCTGTGCCACGGTTCCGATGGCAGCCAGCGCCGTCTACATACATGAGAGCAGAGACAATGTTTTTCAGTGGTGTGCGTGCTAGGCTTCGTCCCAGCCCCTGTAGCACAAACAGACACGAAACAACAATCAAAGCGGAGCATAGCACTTCCCTGCGCACACATGAGCTGGCCTCCAGTTTTGAAACGAAGGCAAAAGGGCTGCAAGACACAGATCGACCAGCGAGGCACTGAAACTGAACCTGACGGTGGTAGTGCCTCAGTGCTGCCAATTTGTTTTTTACTATATCTCCAGAAGTTTAAGCTCAATATCAAAAACATAGAGATAATATTACACATGCCAGAGGTTCAGCTAGCACTAGCCTGCTGTCACAAATTAAAGTCGAGAGCCAACAGTCTGGACTTCTGCTAATGCATCTCTATGGGTAAAGGTGGGTGCATTTACACTCCCAGCTCAAATATACAAACAAATCTGACGAAAACTTCAAACTTCGGAGATCTCAATCTCACGAAAGACCACAATCTGACCATTGGCACAATATTTCGAAGTACAAACAGCACAGCAAAGCAACGAAGCAAATTTGCCCAACAAAAAGCCTCTAAGCTGTCTGTCGAAGCTCTCCAGAGTATACCAGGACTGCAGCCGTGCTTGGCAGCGTGCAATGCCTTCCGACAGCATTACGGAAAAGTTTTGTGACTAGTAGCGTATTGAAGGACTCCGTCATTACTGTATATGTGCATTTATCTATATAAAGATTATGGAGCTCGCTAAATTGAGAAACTGCAAGCAAGCTGATGTGGGCAAGCATGCTAACAGAGAGTAGATCAAAAACGTGTGCTAGCACATTAGTAGTTGAGATGAAAAGGAGCAGTACAAAATAATTCTTACTGCATTCCCGCAAAATCGTTCCTTTGAATGAAGGCCAGCCAGGGTCTGGTGGTTGGCCGGCTCGTACACGGGACAGGATGTCCACCCCGGACATGTTGCTTGGCCACACGCAGTAGTTCGTCTCCTTGTCGAACCACGAAAGAGGGACGGGCGCCACCGTAACTTCGTCATTGTCTTCAATGAACTCAACCACGGCATACTTGTAGTCCGCACTAGAATGAAAGGCATCGTGAGACATGATGTCCATTCAAGTTACTTCACACTGTCACGTCTTCGCAACCTTTAGCATACATTACAATAGCTTCATGGCTAGATCCCCATGCACGGCCACAATGACATACGATGCCGCTGCGTTCCGCTATACGCCAAATATTA
The DNA here is from genome assembly GCA_037355805.1 of Ixodes ricinus. Classification (NCBI taxonomy): domain Eukaryota; kingdom Metazoa; phylum Arthropoda; class Arachnida; order Ixodida; family Ixodidae; genus Ixodes; species Ixodes ricinus. The sequence continues at coordinate 4,963 of JAZHYW010041901.1, read as the reverse complement.
GTAGTAGCGGTAAAAGAGAAATAAAGGTGCTCATTCTGCGTAAAGGTTTGTTTACACCCCGCTTTGTAGCTTTTTACTTGCAACGGTTTCGCGATGAGTAAAGCTATACGCACTAAGTCGTGTACCTCGACCAGAAATGGCTATATGCATGACGCGGAGAGCTCAGATCACTGGGGAGCGTGTTAAGCCAGCCTTTAGCGCCCCCCCCCCCCTTCCTCCTCCTTACACATCGCTTCGCAGCGTCCAGCCGGCAACCCAAGACCCGCTGTCCACGATTGCACCTCCGAAAAGAGAGTCCCATACCAGTTCAGCAAAGTTTCGTCGACAACATTCTATTTTTTAAGTTGTGTTAATTGTATAAAAAAAATGCCATAATAATCGCAAAAAGCTCGACAAAAAAAAATTATAACAATAATTAAATATATAAATAAGCCCACACTGGGGATCGAATTTGTGTCCGCTGCATATAAAGCAGACACCTTAACGCTCACACTGGCGATGTAAGCAGTCACGCAATGCGACTAGATCGCATCGCAAAAAATTAGATAATCACACTGGCGGGCATGATGAGCGAGTCCAACGCCTTCGTTGGCGAGTCGCTTCTCAAAAACTCTCGCCCCGAACGCCGTTGATTGGCTCAGCCCACTGATCTCAATGACAATTGCTGGATCGCGCTTCCCCGCTACAGTGCGAGTGAAGCCACCGGACGGCAACCTTGCTGGGATACGATATGCGGTTTTGCTAGCCTTTTGCTGCGGTTTTTCAGCGTGCTGTAGACACGTTTTCTACTCGTTCATCGTCCTCCGCCGAAGAAGTTTTTTAAGACTCAGTGCACCGTTGAGACTTGCCGTTATGAATCTTACGAAAGCGCAGTACCGCAGGAAAAAGGCACAACTCGTCGAAAGCAAGTTTCGCCGGTCTGGCAGCGTTTTCGAAGCTTCCTTGGCACGCCGGAGTGCTGTGTCTCTGTACCTTCGCACGCTTAGATACCGACCAAGAATCGACGTCGTGTGGATGTGTTTTGCGAGTGCAATGTGCGCGCAGCCGTACGTATCTAAAGGTACAACTCGTCGAAAGTAACTGTCGCCGGCCTCGCAGCGTGATCAAAGCTTCCTTGGCACGCCGAGTGCTGCATCTTTGTGCCTTCGCACGCTTCGATACCAATCAAGAATCGACGCCGCACCAAAGTTCTGAACGTGTGTCGCGCGTAGATGCCTTTAGATCATTTATATATATATATATATTGGCCACGGAGTTCTGGATCGTCCAGCTGTTCCGGTGAGTTGCTATCAATAAAGGGGGGGGGATCTGTATGTGTTCTCATGTACTATTAAACATGGCTATGTTCCAAATCTACTCTAATGGATCACATGGGAGCATCGAATAGAGCAAAGCTGTGGAGCAAGGAGGGTTTTCGAAGGCAAAAGTACAAGACGGCGAGAATGAAAATCTTTGAAGCGCGGCCCATATGGTCGTGTGCAATCTGTTGACCAATCACAATTGGGCGAGCCGCGCTCAAACGTCAAGTGCAATTAAGTAGGTTGATAATGAGCCAGCACTGATCAGTGATTAGGAGCTGTTTAGTGCAGTATTCTGTAAATCGCCTAAGGACGAAAAAAAGTCGTACCTTCCCCCCTCTTCCGTCGCTAGAATAAGCTCGTTTCTGGACCGCGAGTGCCGCAAGTATACAGTCGCCAGAGTAAAGCAAGACGCTGATCCAGAGGAACATACGGCTTCACGCACATTGCACTCGCAAAACACATTCACACGGCGTCGATTCTTGGTCGGTATCCAAACGTGCGAAGGCACAGAGACACGGCACTTCGGCGTGCCAAGGAAGCTTTGAACACGCCGCCAGACCGGCGAAACTTGCTTTCGACGAGTTGTGTCTTTTTCCTGCGGTACTGCGCTTTGAGACTAGAAACCCCGCCTTCAGTGCGAGCTTTCTGCCCTTGCTAACACAAGTGTGAACGCGCAGGCACGCGCAACCAAGCACTGCGTACCGCACTGCAGAAGTTGACTCACTAGGCCTATGCACGACCAAACCGACACACACTAACATCAAAATCAAAGCACGGGCGGTTAACTTCGAGGTATTTTTGCCCCGCGTACGCTTACATGCAGCGCTTTCACTCGTCACCACGGTCACATGAAAAATTTGAACCCTGCAGGCACTGTACCTGAACCATGCTACGAACCCGGCCACCCGGCCGCCAACTTCGCCTCGCTCGCCATTTTTGTTTGCTTAACTTTATCCGGCTTTGGATTGGATACTGGATCGGATTTAGAACAGTCTATCAACAGCTGGCCCCCCACCTGCAACCATTACTTGACACCACCTACTGCAGGGACTCTAGTAGAAAAACGAGAAAAGGGGCCCTTTCTCTCGTTTTTCAGCCTTTGTTGGCAATGAAACTTTTCTGATTTTGGTAATCTAAAGGCCCCCAAATGCTGCTTTGCGCGAGGACAGCGCAGCAGAGGTTGGTTGCACTCTTTCTCCACGGGATGCGGTGCCGTCGGTGCCAAGAAGCGTTCCGATCGCAAACCGAAACTTAAAAACCCATCGAAGTTGCGCGGTTTTTCGGAAAGCCGTAAAATACCGCGCGTGCCTTTTAATGTTCTCTAATTTGTTGATTTAGTGTTTTTCAATGATGCTCAGCAAGATTCTAATTGAAACCATGCCCTTAAACTCAATATTTAAAAACTAAGTACGCGAAAAGAATTAACAATGTAATTATCCCGAGCTTTAAGAATTTTCTTAAATAGGCCCCTGGCCTAGGACCAAAACAGCACAAGCCTTTTTTTGGTGCGATGCGTATTTCTCGCAAAATCGAATTTGTCCACCTTTCGTGGAACACCCTGTATAAAATAAAAATAAAATAATGTGTAAATATATATATTATATATATTGTATATATATTTTTTTCGGTACAGAACGATTACGCTGATCGACAAATGTAGTGCAGCTCAATTAGACAAGAGTTTGAGTGCTACCGCGGGCTCGGTCGCGATGTTCCTGTGGGTGCTCTCGCACATAGTTGTCTGCGAACTACGAATGAAGGGCACCCCAACATGCCTCCACCCGTCACCCCTATACTACCAATACTGCCAACACCTAAAAAAAAAAAACGTAGCGCCAAAATAGATTAAATACGCGCGAAGATAGATTCTGATGATTGTCGGTCGTCCGGGTCGGTGCCTGCGGAAATGGCGACAACGGGAAGATAGGCCCAGGGAAAGAGTACGCATGCGCAGAAGCTTACTAGAAAAATGTCAGGTTTGCAGAAATCTTCTAAAGATACCATAAAACATCCGCAGTCAACCACCGTGTCTAAGCCTCACAATCCTTACTTTTCGCATTTCTTGCATAGGGTCCCACGCATTGAGTCATTGAGTGGTGTCAAGCAATGAACGCCGTTGGTGCCACCAGCGGGCTCCCGATCCACGAATAAAGATATGTGATTTTAATGGCTGTCTAACTGGCAAATTTAACGCGCTGTTGGTGCGCAACCGAATGGCATTGCAAGGCGAGGCTGGAGCGCCGTCGGACGACACGCCTGACGACTTAGAGAATGCAGAGAATGGTACTAAACACAAAATAAGCTTATTCAAATACTGCCAAAGCCGTGAACGAAGTGAAGCACATGAAATGCGACGGCGGAAAAAATACCTTAGCCCTTATGAACAAAAATGAACAAATGATTACGCAATCTGTCAGGCAGCGCACTCACCTTGTCATAACAGCAGATCTGCGTCAAATCGACGAAGCGATCCTCCAAACTGGCAAGAAGCCTATCAACAAAAAAATTACTCGGAAATACTTAAGAATGAAGAACTACTGAAGATTGAACCGGACACGTGCAGACCGCCCAAAAGAAACACACGCGGTGCTAGAAAACAATTAGGGAAGAACCGGGGCACCACCGGGAAGCGACGGTATTTGACCGAAGGAGGGAGAGAGAAAGAGAGAGAGAGAGATCCTAGGGACGCGGTCCGGAGTTGTTTTCCGCGCAGCCTTTTTCGGAGGAGTGCGATCTGTAGTCACTCGTACCATTTCAGTTTCGTTATGAACGTTCTCGATTGGGAGTGAGGGAGCTTCGCGGCCTTTTTGTTTCGATCGCTGGTTGGGCTCTCTTGCTGTGCTGCTTTCGTTCCTCTCGTCATGACCGACTCGCCTTATCATACTGCGGCGATGACATCTTTGCAGTTAATTTCAGGAGGTCTAATAAAACGCAGAGACAGCGAAATCAGCAGCAGCGACGAAGATACCAGCTTAGCTCCAGCTCGAGTGACGACGGGGCAGCCGTTCTCGGCGACGTGTTTGCCGAGTCATTCACCTTGCCAGTGAAGAGGCCCAAAATATGGCGTTACGTCGAAGTCGTTGCGCGCGCCTATTCGGATGAAGAGCTAGGTATGTCGTTTGTTCGTTGTGTGGTTTCTGTAAGGTAATTGTAATAATTAGAAGGCAATACGCCAGATACTCTGCAGACAGAAGTCGCCTTCGAAGATGACGCTCGCTCTACGGCATACGTGTTTGGTATTCCTTAATTACATCCTACGGCTCGTACAAGTACTTCTAGTTGTCTTGTGGGATTCCCATTGCTGCTACCCGTTTCAGGGGATGACACAGCATGCCGGTTCAACAAAACAAAACACGGTTCAACAAAACACGCTGTGACCGCCCTTTATCAGCGGTGGAGTGCCGCTCGCGTGGCCAGTTGCCCTTGGCCCCCTCGCGGTGCAGATGACCACTGACGATTGGCGGAGGGGCAACCTGGGCCAAACGCTTTGAATCTCCAGGTTGCTCACAGTCTTCAAAGGAAAAATAAATTGTGTATTAACGTCGGGGACACCGTAAAAAGCTAGGAGAGATGCTGTGAAGGCGGTGGCGCTGGGAGCGTTGCGCTCGTTTTGCTCCGCACTGGGCGTGCCACTGGGGTGGATCACGTGACCGATCGCTCAC
>JAZHYW010041897.1:0-51781 GCA_037355805.1 Ixodes ricinus | reverse complement strand
CGGCTGTTATTCAATGTTTATATTAATGATATAGTCAATATTTGCCAGCAATCATCTGTTATCATGTACGCTTGCAACACCACTAGTATTTTTTTCTCTGCGATGATAGGATTTAACTTATAGCCAACGGAAATGCTGTCTCAAAAAAATTCCTTTTATAAATAGAAAAATTAATAGTCTGAAAATAAATTCGATTAAATCAAAAGCTATTGCACTTCGATCCATAAATAGGCACATTATTAAAGGGGCCATGAAATGACTTTTCAACTTCTTCCTCAACATCAATCATCACTTCAAAAGTGAAATAAGAAATCGCGTGGTCATGGCGGGCTTGGGCACCGGTGCGACGACTCCGAGCTTCCACCATGCTTTTCAAGCACATCACGAAACTTGTTATTCGCAAGTGATCATAAGTTCCGTCACGGCACTCGTTGGCCACGAACGCGAATCCAAATAATCTTCGACGGATTGATAGTTGACGAGGTGGATACGTCCGAGCAACGCAGTGCTCGTGTTCAGTGTGTGAGCTGGTTTGGCCGACGCGCTTTGGGTACCACGGCTGTATCACAGTGAAAAGGTGGAGAGCTTTGAAGGTAGGGGGGTACAAAATAGTCCACTACATTTTAAAATTTTTGCACCGAAATGTATGCTTCTGACTTCCTACCCTCTTCCTTTAGGCCCACTAAATGTTATGCGGTTAGTAAACTCCTTATCTGAAATTGTTTGTTCTAGCCCAGAATTCATCTTATGGCCCCTTTAAAATTAGACTCAACACATTGGTAGCAGCCAGATTGAAATAGTAAACCACCACAACATGCTAGGTGTCACTTTTTGGAACATTTGCAATAAAATGATGATGTAGAATACATAGTTTATAAACTAGCACTGATAGTTTGCACAATCAGTCATCGTCATTCTCTTTTGCCTACAAATATTAATGTTCAAATTTATCGCACTTCGTTTGGTTCACATGGTAACCCTTGCTATTTGGTTTGGGGTACACACAATATTAACCGACTAATATTTGTTGAAAAGAAGTACTACATTTCATTGCAAGCGTTTTTTTCGACAGTCATGCCAGAGCCATTATTCTTCAGTCACTACATGAAAATTAACAGCGTCTGACTCTTTTATTCGTATGTTTGTATTTACAAGTCTGGAATGTATTGCATTTTTGTCTCATCTTCCAAGTTGTCTAAACGCAAATCTATAATCGGTATCTGACGAGAGAAATCCTGAATCGGTTCCCTTTCCGCACTAAATATGCACTTCGATCCCTTGTTCATAACTTTCCGACATTTGCATAACAACTTGATCTTTAACCACATCGATATTCATCGTTTAACTAAAAAACTGTGCTTATTTTGTTTAGGTGATAGCATTGTTGTTTTATTTTATCATTGCCTGCAGAGACACCGGACCTAGTCAAGCTTCCTATTGGAAGCTTTTTGTCTGGTGTCTTTGACACTAAATTTGCTCTAATAAAGTTCAAAGTTGAATAAGAAGTTGTTCAAGTAAAGTTGTCTTGACCTAGCATAACTCTGAGGTCCCCTCAAGCAGTTTGAACCCACAGTGCTGCTCCAGAAAGGCAGTGTTTAAGAAGCACTAGAATGTTACTTTTCAGTAGCTTTTGAGTAATTTCTGATTATGAATATTTTGAAATAAATATTTGGGCAAGTTTTTTTTTGTAGACATGCTCAGGATGTGTACGTATATGTGGTGCAACTTTTAATACAACAAATTGGTGACCATGAAAGTTTAGCGGTGCTTTCCTACGAAGTAATACCGAGCAGAAAATTAAGATCTAATTTAGCAGTTGGTCTGTAACAAGCCTGTGTACCATATTTTCCACAGTAAAGTCGCAAACTTTTTTTTCAAAATTTCTGTCGGTGTTTTTTATATGCATTTTTCTTGCGGAAGTGCGAACCACAACTGCCGAAATTTGCTACGAAGGTTACCTTCCTGATTCATTTCATTGACAAAAATATGAAACCTTGCTCTCGCTTGTGCATTTATTGCGATCATAATATACATACCAGGGCTTTTCATTGCACTTTCGCCATGCCAACCATACAAATATAGAGGTGAGACTTATACAAAGACGTGATTTATTTACTACCCACTTTTCTTTGAAAACAGCAGTTTTTAGGGGCTTAAAGACTGGAAAATATGCTACTTCCCAAAAGCAAACGAATGGTCATTGTGGTGCCACTACCATTTCTTTGTTGCACCCAGGCTTCACCGCTAAGCTGATACCCATGTGTGGGGCGAGAGTTCTTCAAAGCCTTATATACAAGGGCTTTTATGTGCTCATCATTACTATACGTCACCCTTTTAATCCCACACTAATTGGCTGCCTTGCAATGTTCTCCAACAGGTGTGCTCCAGATTCTTTGCAACTACCAAGCTCACCTTGAGGAACACACTGAGCAGAAGCCACCCGTGAGACTGTTCCTTACTGAACATGGAATGCATCAGATCGGGTTTGCAAAACTTAACGACATAACCTCGAAACTGAACAGCTAACGACAAAGACATCGTAAACTGACAGAGACAAAGCCTTAACCCGCCTTCTCCTTAAGTGTTCACTCCTCGAGTTTTATCCAAGTGTCTTCTACGGCTGCTCGCATTTCCCAGCCTCTCATTGCTCATTCATTTATCCAGGGTCTAGCCTGCTCGCCACGTTTTCCTTTTTATCCGCTGAATTTCTCCCTACTGACGTCTCGGTTGTGTGTCATGTTTGACTGCTGTGACGCAAATGTTAGTTCTTTGAGCTGCCAGTGCATTCAGTCTGCTCTGCGTTGCACCTGCGGAACCACCCTCAATAATGACCGGACTGTTGTATGGAGGTTTAGATGGTGGAAAGTTTGTTTGTACCTTAAAGCATTGTTTAGTATCTCCTCTTTGGAAGGGCAATTTGACGAAGGATGTACAACTGCTACCCTGGGACCCATTCATTACTCAGGGACCCATTTCAAGGTTTGTTCCAGGGGAAGAGCGGTGCTCAGAATGTAAAGGGGTGTGTTGGAGCTGTATTTCGGGCCCTGCCTCCTGCTCCAAGTCGGGCCGGAGAGTTTTAGGTCACAGTTACTCGAACAAGTCGTAATCTGGTGATCTGCGAAGTGAATAGATAGAATGTTCTAGCTGGTAGGAAGAGGAGACACTGAAGTTTTACTACCATATTTTAAATATTTTTACTTGGACTTGCCACCCTGATGCTTGTGAATGCATGCTCCAGTCAGACTGTCTTTAGTGCCTCTCACTTTGTGTTTGAAGCATATGTGGAGAATAGGTTGCGAGCTATCTGTAAATGTTGTTTTCCTTATATGGTCCTAAATAGCCTCACATTCTTGGCTCCTGCATACTTGGTGTTTATTTGGACCAAATTATGACTGCTAGTTGACTATCTGTTTGTGTAGACCATTCTTCCATTTGCAAAAAGTAACGGTCCAGTGTGTGATAATAACAGTCCAGCAATGCGTTCCCGTTACATCGGTTATCTAGGGGTGTGTTCACTAAAGCGGCACCAACATTTAGGATGGTAGCTGCGAGAAGCTCTTTTGTGTAATGGTGCTTATTTTGCATATGTGCACACCGTAAAATACCGGGAAAACTCCACCCAACTTTTACTGAAGACTGGGTTAATACTAAACATAGGCGCTTGTCTGATCAAATCGGTAAAAACCAAGATGGTGGCTGGTAGAGAGGCTTTAAAGACAGTGGTGAACGAATTAGAGAAAGCACATTTATTTTCACATGATATCCCGTCATCGCTGCTGGCGGTTTCATGGCCGCCGCAACGGGGTGAGTATTTTGACTGATGTTGGCGCTTAACATATAATTTGCCGAATTCCCAAGTTTAGGCAATGTTAATAGTGGGCGCTTGTACGAAGTGGGCAGTTCCGCAATATTTAAGGGTAGATATTAAGAAAATTTTAGGATGGCTTGTAAACATTATTTTTCTTGTATGGTCATAAACAGTCACACAGTGTTGGTTATCTTAGTGTATTTGGCACTCACTGATCTTGTGCCCTATTTATCCGGGCCAAAGAATGAATAAAAGTTGGTAATTTCTGCTATAGTGTAAACAACCGCGAATTTTGCGAAGTTTATGTTTCAGAAATATTTCGTGGGCATCAATATTTTTGCAATTTGAAGTGACATGTTATATAGTCATTATCATGGTGTAACATGTAGTCATGATCATGGTGTGACATATTTATCAAATCTTGAAATTCGCAAAATTGAGGTCTTAAGTTAAAGGAATACGGAAACAAAAATTGAAATATTCAAATTTCGTTCGGAAATGAGTCAAGCATGACGGATAAAAACACGTAAATGATAATCGCACGTTTGTATTTTGAACGACTGGCTACATTTTTTGTTCCAAACGGTGCACTCGAGCGAGCGCCCGAAGAGAAGCGAACGGAGAGCGCGATGCGTCATGGGATATCCGGCGCAAACAAAAACAGAAAGAAAAGGTTCCCCGTATTCGTGACGTAGCAAGGCTGGCAGGGATTATGAGCTTTGCCCTTGGTGGCGTTGTCAGCGCTGTGGGGGTGTCGATAGCGTCAGCGCATTACAACTGAGCCGTTCGAAGTGCCCGTGGGGTGACAAGCGTGTGGCTGGCCCAAGGAGCACGTAGCTTCCACAGCACTGTCAGCTTAGGGCTGAACGGGGTGGGGAAAGCAACTTTTGTCCGACTTTTGTCTTGAGCGACTGGCTAATCTTCTAGGGGAGAATGGCTGCATCCGGATGCACAAACGAGGGTTGGAGAAAGAGGGGAGTACACCCTTTCCGTCTTCTTGGACTGTTTGGTTCAATGCGCGATTTGTGAGTTGAGGAGGAAAGCTAAGAAGGAAAATGTTGAAATGCCAAAGAGCGGCGCTGCTCCGAAGGAATCTGCTACGTCACGACTACGTAGCAAGCTCCCTAACATTGCTAGATCACCTCCCAAACCATGCTACACATGCATCCACCAGGTGTACATTGAAAGATAGTTTATTTAGCCTTAAAATTAGTTTTCTTGTGCCTTTCAACGGAAGACTGGTGCTTTTGAGGTTAGGGTGCAACATGCAACACATTCAAGCTAGAAAATGAGCGCTGGAATTTCGTTTCCCTACCCCTTTAAGTCGTGTACAGTAAACTATATTACAGGGATTCTCAAACCCCCTCCATAGTTGTCAACAAGAAGCAACACAAGCACAATCGTAAGTAATTTTGCTTGTGTTGCTTCCTCCTACAGTCGACTCCCGTTAATATGAAGTTTACGGGAACTGGGAAAAACTTCAAATTAAACAAACTTCTAATTAACCACAAGGAACAAAAAGAGTCATTTTTATAAGTTTTAAAAACTGACCGTTTATGAAAAAAAAAATTGGTGATTGCCGTCCGCTTCTTTTTGCAGAATCTTGCTTCGGTAAGTAAGTTCTGCAGACTGTAGATGTGCCCGAGTGCTTCTTCAGCATTGTTCTCTGCAGCGAAAAACCGCTGTGCGAGGGCAAGGCCCGCAGCTACATCAGCAGCCGGCGGTTGCAGCTCAGTTTCAGCGTCGTCGTTGATGCCACTTTCATTGCTTGCTTCGCGTGGCCGAACACTCTCAATGATTTCAATGTCCTTCAGCGCACTGCTTGTTTCCACTGTGCTGTCCACGGCAACATACACTTCGAAACGGACGTCGCCGAGCTACTACAAGACTATTGTCTGTCAAGCTCACTTGTCTCTGCTTACCCCGTTGGACAAGACAAATCACTCCCTGAAGCACTTGCTATGAAACCGCAGACCCTGAAGCAGTTGGCAATGGTTTCTTGTTTAACGCAACCCCAAGCTCGCGCTAGCATGTGGATGGCACTGAGAAGGCTTACCTCGTACTGAGTGGAGTTATCCATGCACAATATCATCCGCTCGAGAAGCATGTTTTCTGTACATCACCTTTACATTTTTTTTAAATTCCCAGGTCCATGGGTTGCAACACCGATGTCGTGTTGGCTGGCAAGTAAGCAAGGCGGATGGATGGCACTCGGGGAGGCCACATTCATGGGGACACTGCACTGGTCCACAAGAAACGATACCTTGCGGTTTGATGATGCAAACTTGCGATCTAGTTTTTTAAGCCAGTCTTGAAAGATGCCTGACGTCATCCATGCCTTCCTGTTAGATGCGTAATCCACAGGAAGCGTTCTGACAATTTTAAAACATCTAGGCTTAGCTGGCCTTTCCGATCACCAGCAGGTGACATTGCTCAATACCAGACTTGTTGGCCACAATCAAAACCGATACCCTGTCTTTACTACGTTTTCCTCCAGTGCAATCATTGTTCTTGAATGTCAGAGTCTTCTCTGGTAACATCCGATAAAAAAGTGTGGTCTCGTCGGCATTAAAGATATCTTCCGGCTGATATTTGTTCATGTACTCGCGAAGCTTTTCTTCCTTCCACGTCGCGCATGTTTCCTGGTTGACTGGCGCCTTTTCTCCACTCACGCTCTTTAAAACGAGGTCATGACGATGCTTGAAGCGTGTCAGCCATCCATCAGAAGAAACAAAGTTGTCGATCCCTGACATCGTTGCAAGCGACAAGGCTTTCGCTGCAACAATATCATTACTGAGGGAAGTTGGTTGCTTCGTGCTTCCCTAATCCAAAGGAGCAGCGCTTGCTCTAACTCCGAGTGGGCGCTGGTGCGTATTCTCTTTCGAGACATCTTGAATTGATCATACTCAAAAGCATCCAGTATCGAGCGCTTGTTCTTGATGAAGTTTGAGAGGGTGCTAGGCTTGATGCCATATTTCCGTGCAATGTCTTGCTTGGCGGTGCCTCCTTTCTCAACTTCTTTCAAAATCTTGACTTTCGTGGCCAAGTCAAGCGTGCGATACGATCCACGAGTTATCATTGTTGCGACTGTAGCCGAAATGCGGCACGTAGAGCCACCAGTAGAACGAGTCCAGCGCACTCCCAAACCAAGGCGATGTGGTCGGCTGCGATGCCGGTGATACCAGTGCGGTACACAAAGCGGTTTTTGCACTTTAAAACTTGCAGATTTATCAAATATTATGGTTGCCTTGAAGCTTTTGATTGAAAATCAACTTCTAAATACTGTAAAACCCTTAATGTTCGCGAGCCCTTAATTTTCGCAAACTTCGCGAATTGAAGAATTCGCGAAATTTAAGGGCACGCTGAAAATTTCGATCTTTAAGAGTTTCAATGCAGGCAACTGGAATTCGCGAAATTTAGTGGCCGCGATTTTGTCCTTTGTGACCGATTCGGGGAAAATAGGGGCCGTGAAATTAAAGGGTTTTACAGTATCCTATATTTTAGACTTTTCGCTTCCAATTACCGAGAATTTTTTTTCCAAAGGATTGCATGCAGAACTGATGAGACCCTCACGTCACATCCAATTAACCGACAATTCAATTAAGCAACTTTGAATTATTGGGAGTCGACTGTATATCCCCACCACATCAGTTGCGATGTCAGTACAAGGTGAAATGAATGCACTTTGCACAGTCCTGCTAGTGCAGCCCACGATGATGGGGGGGGGGATGCAATTTGGGTGTTCGCAGAGCCCATGAGACCAGCTCAGCGGAACCCCTGTGTTCAGGGGAACCCAGTTTGAAAACCCCTGCTATATTGCATATATGTAAATCTATAAAGTTGTTATCAAATGAAATCGATAGCAATATTTGATAAGGAGCAGTCTGCTTCATAAGGTTAGGCAGCACAATTGTTTGACAAATGAGTAGGATGCGACAACTCCCAGAGTCAGATCAGTTTCTTGACATCCTCACTGCTCTCTGCTCTGCAGATCTGGGAAAGTAGTGCCATTGCCTTCCCGCCTGCTAATGGGACACAAACAGATACCAACATACAGACGACAAACCCTCTCAAAGTGATTGGCTGATCGGTGGTTGCCATGGGGGTTGCCATTTCGGGCCTTTCAAATCTTTAAAGCTTCAAAAGGTCGTTCCAACCAGTCGCACCAAGAGCGCCATGGAGCATCATTGTACTGAGAAGCGTTCCTTGGCAAATATAAGCATCTTTGGCGCTGTGCATGCAATAAACTTATCACTCATGCGTATCTCCTCAGATCTCTTAAGATTATGTTGCTCTTTTTGCATATTTCAAGACAGCAAAATTATTTTTCAATGCCTCCAAGCACTAACGTTGTATGGGGTGGCGGTACAAAGATGTACGCCATCACATGCGGCATCAGTGTTTGGAGGGATTGAAAAATCTTTTCCTGTCTTCCCGGTGACAATGAAAAAAATGAACACCCCAGCAGTAATGATATAAGCCTAGTCCAAAGCCGAAACGATGGCCATCAACTCAAGTTTTGAGGAATGATGGTTGCTCTCTGCTTCCGTTGTTTTCTTGCTGATACAATAGACAAGGTGCCATTTGTCGTGTTTCCACTGAAGAAGCATCGCTGAAAGCCCCGTTGCGCTTGCTTGGTCTCTGCCCTTGCGTCGTACAGCTCTAGCACTGGTTGCATGTGAGCTTCGACTTTAAAGTCTGGAAGGTTTCATCTGGCTCGGGGTTCTAAACAAACGTTGCATCCTCTCTGGTAAGGCTCGTGAGGGGCTCGGCAACTGAGGCAAAGTTTGGGGGATTAAGCGTCTAAATAAGCTCATTAACACCAAAAATGTCTAACATCATGGACACTTTCCGGCATTGGGAACTCTGAAATTTCCTCCCCTTGACTTACCCTGGTTGCACCCCTCCCTTTGTCAATCGAAATCCTAAGAAGTCCACATTGTCCCTTGCGAAGGAGCACTTGCTGAGACGGAGGGTCAAGTTTGCTTTACTGAAAGCCCCCAGCACCTGTCGCAGTCTCTGGGCGAGTCTCTCCCAATTCTCTGCTGGAATTCGTACATCATCAAGGCAACACATAACAACCTTTCCCCTCAGTGGTCCGAACACGCGGTTCATTAGTAGTTGGGAGACCGATGGGGCATTCGTAAGTCCAAACGTCATTCTCTCAAACTGTCCCGTCTCATTTGGTGTGGTGGACGCAGTCTTATTCTGAGCTTCATGGGTAAGCGGCGCCCGAAGATAACCGTGTGCAAGAACAAGAACTCTGTACAGTTTGGCTCCAGACAGTCCTTTGAGTTGGTTGTCAATAGATGGGAGAGTTTTTTTTTTATGGTTTGTTGCGTTCAGTCTTTAGTGATCGACCACAAGGCGTTTTCTCTGTTCTTATTTCTTTACGAGGAGCACGGGGCTTGTGAAAGCAGAGTGCGTTTCGCCTGCTATTCTCTGTTCCTTCTATTCACTCACATTTCTCTCGACATTCCTCGTTCAGAGGCCAGATTTCACGGAGCCACGAGGAATGGGAAGCCGGTTGCCGTCGGAATTCTCTCGGCGCCGAGGCAGTACAAACAGCAGCCCCGAGAACCACCAACTTCATACCCGGCGAGCTCTTCGTACTTTTGAGAGTGCACTTGACGAAAGAAAAACGAAATGGTTAAAACATAGGGTACTCGCTTACAAGCATATTCAGTCGACAAGAACAAGCATCACTTTGTGAGGAGTCACTGTGTACGGCACCGTTCAGACTAGAGCCAGCTTGCGCAAAAAGCAGATTCCTCAGACGCCACTGTCGTCTTCAGCACAAGGACGAGGGGAGAAGAAACAAACTGACCCCGAAGTGAGGTCAGCTATTTGTGCAGAAAGAGTTTACTTGGAGAAAGAGAGGTAGTAGGACCATTGAGGGTAAGGGGGAGGGAGGAGGGCTCTTAGTTCCGCTTTTGTAGGGGATGCGAGCTCGACAAAGTCTTAACTTTGGTGCTTTTAAGGTGCGTGCAGAGGACATGAAAAAAAAACTGCCTTCGCCTACTTTGTTTGATTGAAATTTATTTTATTCCGCTAGTTCCCGTTTCGTGCTATCTCAACATGTCGACGAAGGCGCCTACTAAAACTTGCGAATGCTAGAACCCCACACACGCACGCATACACATTATTATATTTAGCATTTGACACATTTGGAAAACGGTTGTTAGTGGGCTGCGACAGGACAACGCCCGAAGTCGGTAATAAAAGCGACGTCTCGCAAACGTACGCCCAGCAGCACTGCAGATTTTAGTCTTCCCAATGTTGCCTCATTTTGGCTGCGGTGGCGCTGATCAGCCGACGCTGCGCGTGCCATGAAACGTTGCCCAGCACCTATAGCGTGACACTTAGCGTGAAAAAGCAATTGCCAAAATTGCCGGTTTGTTTTATATTTCTTTTAGAACCAAAAGGCTGTCTTCGAAATTGTTAAGAGTAGGGTGGGAAGTGCCCATTGAGTGCATCGAGCTAAGCAATAAATTTTCGTGCACGAGTTTCGAAGCAAAATACGAAGAACTGCCAACGTTGCATTTGCACACGCGAGATTTTTCATGCTATCTTTGTTTTAAATCCTTTCATGTCTTTGAGCTAGCACGTGTAACGTACGCATCTATTATACACTTGTGTGTAGCTTTTCAAAACGATCATACGTTCATGTTTACGTGTCATTGTCTTCACCTTTGCCTGTTTCTTATTTACAAAGCCCTTTATTGCCCGTGTCCAGCTGTTCTGGTTCATCGGGACGTCTGCTGAAGACTTGTTCTCTTTGTATACGGAAATGGCAAAAGTAGTGGCGGCTAATCGGTCCACAGAAAGACTGTTTACGAAACATCGTAATTTGTTTTCAATCGCAGATGAGAATGTACGTGGACTGTTGTTTCATTAAAGTCCTCCTTATAAGTTATACTTCAGCTCCTCATGTTTACCGAGTCCTAGTAAAATCTTTTGTGTGCATTCTGGGTGGTGACAGCTCAAGAAACCCATTATAATGTTTGCACTTCTTGCTTGGTGCTTCGTTCCTCGGTGTTCGGATCGGCCAATGCCTGAAGTTTGGCTGCGGAGCGTCAATAAGATGCTCGGGCTCGCTGCACCCTGCATTCTTTAAGCTGCCGGAGTCCATGGTACCTATAGCAGCCTCATCAAATAATTGTATGCATGCATTCTTAAAGTGATGGCACACGGCTGTGTACAACATTTTCATGTTTTTTGCGCACAGGTGGAATGCTGGTGATGCCGTGTTTATGATTTTTGACCCTGATCCTACAAAAAGACAATTTGTTGTAACTGACGGTGTTTCTTTGTTCTGCCTCGCAATACAGCCACACCAGCGCTCCTCCCCCCCCCCCCCCCAAAAAAAAGAAAAAAGAAAGCAAACGTAACCATATCGGTATTTTAAAATATTGCAAAGCGAACAATGGCGCTTGAAACAGATTTGTTCTTTTTACTTTTTTTCTCTTTCAGTTGACATCTTTCGAACGGGTCCCATTCTGAATTTCTCGAGATTTTGGTTTCATGAGTAATACTTGTGAAAATAGCCAGGTCACGTGGAATTCTTTTTTCTCTCTTTCAAAACATAAAAGGGTGACTGAGTCAATAAAATCAGTATGCTGTTTTCCCTTTTCTTTCTCTGGGCACTGTCACTAGCTATTGCAGCCTTTGGACTTGACATCAGACGAGGCTGGACCATGCCATGTAAAAAGTAAAGGAGTGTGGTACCTGGCTTGCTCCCCCCCCCCCCCACTTTCCTCCTTTGTTGGAAAGAGTCCCACTGCAACATAAATGTGATCTATCATAAATGTGATCTATCCTTCATTACACCAACGGGCGAGGAAGGAGAGTGGGTCCAAGTGAAAGACATCTGTTTTATCTCATTGCCTTAATATTAAGGGTTTGTGCATGCTGGTTCAAATTGAAGAGTGCGTTGTCATCCCTTCGCTTTTTTTACCTATTTTCACACTACTCTTTGCTTCCGTTTTCCTTTGTGCACATCCACGCTGAAGGCGTCCATGCTGTATACTTGTGGAGTACGTATCAAATAAATAAATAAATAAATAAATAAATAAAAACATTGTAAAGATATCTACCAGTACGCTGCCTTTTTTTCTATTTTGAACACTGAGTGATGCAGCATTATCCGATTTGAACCACTGTTTGCACATCCCTACCAGACGTGAAGGTAACTAAGCCAAAGTATTGATATATGACAAAAAGTTGTGCGAAGCATGCCACTTAGCACAACATATCACTAAAAGTTGTGTGAAGCATGCCACTTAGTACGGGACGGCCAATTTAGCTGCACGAGAGAAAAGCGAGAATCCAGCAAATGAATACACGGCCGACACGTTCACCTCATACCATCTGGCGGAGTTTGAAAAGGCTTCCGCATTAGGGAGATTTCCTCTGTGTCTCTTCAACAACAGATTCACTGGCACTAATGACTGGGTTCCCTGTTTCCAGTGCTTAATTTTTTTTTTTCACTCAAATTTTGCGTTTTTGTGTTGGTTTATTTTGGTGTTGGACAAAAGACTGTTGTTTCTTTAGGCTTATGTTGAAGGAAACGGGACACGGGCGTGGCATTCTCGACCTTCAGAGAAAGTGCGCAGACCTGAATACTTGGTACGTCTTGGTACTGATAAAAGGAGGAGACAATATAAGAGGGTTGTGGTTTCCAAAGGAAGAAGTAGCCTTGCAGGCAATTATGTGCAAGGTGCATTCCAAGCATACACAATATAAAACTGCAGTTGATTTCTTCCCCAATTCGAGGTCTCTCGGTTTTCCCCAATTTTGATAAAACTGGGCTGGGGGAGGGAGAGGGGGGGGGGAAGAGGTCATTTCGGCGTATGCAGAGAAGTACAACTTTAACAAACTTCAAGGGACCCCGAACAAAAATTTTTAATAAGTGCATGTTCACCCAACTGATTGCATTGGTGTATTACGGCCTTTGTTGCTGATCTGCCACTAAAATCGTAATAACTAATGTACCTAAATAGTTTGTTGAACTCGAGTTCGTTCAAGTGGTATTTTACTGCACCGGCATGAACTGAAGACAGAACCTTGCATGTAACTGTCTCTGTCTCGCCAGTTCTTTCGGCCGCAGGGGCGGAATCGGCCCCCGGCCCGCCAGCGGAGAGTGGCGGGCGGTTCAAGTGCCGCTTCTGCACCTACTCGTCCAAGCACAAGTGGGTCCTGATCCAGCACGTGCGGACCCACACGGGCGAACGCCCATTCCAATGCGAGTATTGCCTCAAGACCTTCACGCAGAGGACCAACCTGAAGACCCACCTCCGTTTCCACACGGGGGAGAGGCCCTACAGCTGCGAGTTCTGCCCCAAGACGTTCGCCCAGTGCAGCAGCTTCAAGGCGCACGTGCACCGCCACACGAGGGCGGAGCCCACAAGTGCGCGGTACGTCCGAACCTCTCTCACGACGTCACGGAGTCGAAATGTCGGGGGTTTCGGCCTCTCGTGCTCGTTAGGTAGGGCGACGTGCCGCAGTAAAGGCTGATTTGCACGTTTGTGTCCACGCGTGCTCGAGTAGGTCGCATTTTCTCGTAACTGCTCGTGACAATAGAATACACTGGCACACTCGTGCCATATCTGTCGGGTAGCCCTAGAACACAATCGACCTGCATATACGTTTTAGCGTCAGCTATTAGTGGCCCGCTCCCCGGTTTTTTGATGGTATGAGCGTAAACAAAATGTTTCCTCGCTAAATTTAGCAAAAAAATGGACGTCACGAGACCTATTCACCAATTCAGTTTCCCCGCTGAATTTAGCGAAAAAATTGACGTCACGTGACCTATGCACAAATTCAGTTTGCCAGTAAATTTGGCGGGAAAATTGACGTTACGTGACCTGACGTCACAGGACCTACAGACAAATTCAGGTTCCCCTGCCAAATATAGCGGAAAAATTGACGTCACGTGACCTATGCACCAATTCAGTTTCCCGACTAAATTTGGCGGGAAAAATTGATGTCACATGACCTGACGTCACGGGGCCTACATACAAATTCAAGTTCTTCTGCTAAATTTAGCAAAAAAATTGACGTCACAAGACCTATGCACCAATTCAGTTACCCTACTAAATTTGGCAAGAAAACACATCACAACCTTAAAATCGTTCATTCATCAACAACGTATCGACACGAAATCAATGCAACGTCATTTCAATATTAGATCACCGTATGATGTACGATTGGCGCAGTGTCAATTGATCATCATCGTCGAATAAGCAGCACAGCTGATGCTGTCTAAACGCATCACGTCCTGCTACCGTCAGCACAATTTTTACACATCATTAATTTAACTTGGGCTCGAAATAATTCTGACTGTGTTATGAGCGACCATTTCTAAAAACCTACAAGACCTTCGGTGTAGTTTCACACAAATCAGAAGTGTTCCGGGCTGCTCGACAGGTGGCTCTAGTCTGCGAAGTGTTTTCTCGCCGTAAACGGCTACGAGAGGGCGCAGCGTGCTTGTGTGCATTCAAACGCATACGCGTGAACCAACCTTAGTGGGGTTACCGTGTTCTAGACTGATAGCTTTATATCAACTGCGTGTTAGGTAGTATAACCTAGGAGGCACGGAGGCCTTTCGAGTCAGAGGCCCGTTCACACTCTTACAGCCGAGTACGACCGAGAGAGACGAGATCTGTTAAAACTTCTTAAAATTTCTCAGGATGAGGGAACACACTGGCATTCTGGCGCCATCTATGCGGTGACCCTGGAACTACATTTCACAAGAGCGAAGGTTTCGCGGGATTTCCGAAGGTCAGATGTGCGTAATACCTATAAGAAAGGCTCGTTTATAACGTTGCCAAAGGTTTTCGAGCCAAGAAAGAAAGGATAATGCACGAGAGAAATAGAAAATGCCGGACCGCCAAGTTTACGCTGCTACCCAATAGATGGCGCCAGTGTGTCCTCTCTTTGTAAGAGGTTTTAAGGAACCCAGTTTTAAGAGGTCGCAAGAGTGTGAACGGGCCTTCAAATTGTATATCCAGTGGCATTTCATGAAAAAATTATACATTGCACCAAACAAGAGGTGCCCAGATGAAGAAGTCCCTTATACATTCACACTTTTTTTGCCACATGTCACGTTGCATATACAGTAAACTCTCACTTGAGCGAACTTCAAGGGACCCAGGGAAGTAGTTCACTTAACTGTAAGTTCACTAAGCTGAATATATTCACTAGAACATGGAACAGCATAGGGCACGGCATGCATAGAGTAAAAAGTGTGAAATGCAATTTATGGATATGTACAAAGAGTTATGTTGCTGTCTTTCTCAATTTGAAAAAAAGTCTGTAATTTTCATTTGCACCGGCGTTCTTAGAGTGCATGAAGTACTAACAAAGCTGTCTAGAGAGTCTGTCTTTTTGCACTTCGTCTGGCACAGCTTGTTGCTGTGATGAAGCCATACTGTAACGGTATCATCGACTGACTCGAAATACCCTGTACAGAGTTGTTACTTGTTGGGATTGAATGCAGTTTCTCGTTCAAGCTTCGACCTTTGCTTCATTATCGTTGACAACGTTGATGGTGGAATCCCATAGTCCTTCGCAACGTCCACTCGCCTTTGACCATTGTCCAGACTCTGAAGGATTTTGAGCTTGTCTGATAGAGACAACCGCTTCCGTTTCGTCCTACTCATTACGAAAGTGGGCACACAAACTGCCGTCCTGCCTCGTTGTTACCCAAAACTAAGATGGCCGAACGGAACCGATGACAAAAAAAAAATAGACACACCACGTGGTTCGTTTTTGTCTACAGCACTGCCGCTTTGCCTCGGCAGTGCTGTAAATGCCAGCTATGATAAGCCGCCGCCTCTGCGGTGACAGGGCGACGGGCATCGGCTATGCCCGTACTGCAGAGCACAAAACTTCGTTGAACTGATTGCATAAATAATCCTGGGTCCACCCATCGAGTTCGTTGAACTGAAATATTCTTTATTCCAAAATTCGTTTTTCGTTTAACTGAAACATTTTTGCATGCATAGTGAAACTGCCGGGGATTTTTTAAAAGTTTCTTATTCTGAAATACTTGTTAAACCGACGTTTGCTCAAGTGAGAGTTTACTGTAATACCGATGGGAAGTGCCGCTTCCAAAAAACCTCGTCTAGTGCTATCGCGCCCGATGAAATGTCTAAGACGGGCGACATTTTTCTCTCGCAGATATGCTTCAGAACCTTTGCAAATACCTCGCTGCTCATGGCACACACCACGCAGTGCCACTAGCGGGGATGGCTGGTGCTGTACGAACAAGTGGTGGCCCCAGTTGGTATCCTTGTCCTCCGGTCCTTGGAGTGGAGTTTGTGTAAAAGGTATAAACGGCATTGTTGAAGACCCTTTAGAGGGGCAAAGAAGACATATTGTTTTTCTACATTAAAATTTTAGGGGTCTCTCCATTTTTCGTACTATGCTTTTGTTTCCTACTAAACATTTAAAGAAATATTTCTTCGTGGAAACACTGGTGGCAACGGCTGCAACCGAAACTGTTTCGTGTAATTAACTCTTTCCTGACCGCGCCCATAGGCCATCGATCACCGGTGATGGATGGTTTCCAGCACTGTCAAAAAATTAAATTTTTGTGCGAAGAATTATCTTCCACAATATTGTGGGCAGCCGAAGAACTCTAGTTTTAGTTTCAATTTCAATGTAAGTTTGAGCTTTATCACATGCTGGTGGGCTGTCAAAAGCAGTCCTAGGAACGGTGGTTGCACTTGTCTAACATGGCTAACTGCTTGCATCAGTCTTCGTAACAAAGATGGCGTTATTTACATAATTAAATTGTATTGCAGCATATTTTTTAGACCTCAAGAGCTCTGGGGACAATTTCGATGATGTTATAGGCATCACTTAACAGTTGTTTGTCAGTAAGCATCACTATAATTTCCAATGCTGTCCTGAGCCGGCATGCTCGTTTTATGTTTCCAACAAGGTGGACAGAAATGCTAAATATGAAGGAACTGCCATTAGGTGCTATGACAAAGCCAAGGTAGAACACAACGAAAGCATTCTGCTGGGGATGTGAGGTGTACTATCTGTGTTTCACCAATATAAGCATTCCTTCGTTTAAAAGCACACGTGTTACGGAGGCTACCTCCCTGACGAACGAAAAATAGACGTCAGTTAGAGTACACTAACTTTCAGAAGTAATAGCCGTGGGTGTGGGGCACATTTTCTACACTCTGAATTTTTTTTGTTGTTTAATTTGACGTAGCTGTAGAAGTTTTGGCGTTTATATGTTTTCCGCACATAAATTGTACTTTCAAGAAATAAAATTTTAAAATATTTTTCTCGCATTATACACCTTTCCAAGAAACACTCGACCCCAGGGGCAGCAAACCGTTTTCGAGCCCAGTCACTGGGTTTGAGGCTAGACTCTCACCGGCGTCCCTGCTAACCCTAACCGAGAGGACTGTGATTTCGATAGGCGCAGCCTGCGTAGGCGCAGTTTCAAACAATGCTGGCGGCTAAATTCTCGTCTTTTCCCGCTGTATTTTGTGTTTCATGGTGCACGTATTTTCCCGAGGTCATCGAGAAAGCATTGTACCACATTTGAAAGAAAAGAAAGCAATAAGAAACCTATAAACTATTTTTGTTGGGTACGCACGCGACAGAACGAATGCGACTTGAATGTATAGTTCTAGTTTTTGTGTGTGTTTTTTACGATAAGTTTTGACGGCTCCGCGCGATTCGCCGCATGACAAACGACAAAGCGCTTAGCTGTCAAAAATAAATTACAACAGAAGAGAGCCGAAAGGCATGCATTTTTCACGCTCACAAATAACGTGTTTACCGGTGGACAGGACACGGACATACAATTTAGAAAGTGTTAACATTCGAACAATATATTGTACGTACCACACGATGCAGCGTTATCCGAAAAGAATTTATTTGAGAAAGATCTCAAATAACACAGTCACAGTCGACGACAGTCACATCTTGACGATCGGACGGAATCCAAGATGACTTCGTTTTGGGGCACGTTTCGTGGAGAGCTTCCTTTTTCACAACAGCACCAAGTCAAAGGAACGAACGCGACTGACCCGTTTCCCACCCCAACCCGGACAACTATTTTTGGAGATGACTGAGGATTCTACGCGGATTATCTCTGGGAGGGGGAGAACAATGTTCGCAAAATCGCGTCGAGGGTCGTTCGACGTCCTTCACCTCCTTCGTTTCCCGTGAATGTCAAGCAGAAAAGCTTGAATGGCAGGCACTTACCAGCCTTATTTCTCACAATGGAAGATAACACAGAAAGGGTACGCAGCACGCATAAAAAAATTAAGTGGAAACTTTCAAGAGGGGCGAGAAAACGTCGAATGCAAAACCGCAAAAACACAGGTAGAGAACCGCGCTGAGCGGGTCTTCACAGTCCCAGAGAGTGGCAGAAAATTTCTAGCTGATAGAGGGCGCGAGAGTCGCACTAGCCGCATCAGCATCAGCAACATGGCGGCGGCCTAGAAGCGTTTTTTGGAAAGGTGTATACCAACCTCTGTTTCTTTTGAAAGAACAACTAATTGGCCACATTTTTATGTGTCATATTGCTTCATACGCAAGTTAGTTAGGAAAATAAAAGTGTTTATACGAACCTTCTGAAAATTGCTGCTCTTCATGTGGTCAGGAAAGAGTTAAGACTGAAAAAGAAGGGATGTGACGTTCCACTCGATCTTTTTGTAAGCGTCCTGTGCATGTCCCCTTGCAGTTGGTTTATTCCCTGCTTAACTGGGCTTATGGGACATCGAACAATCTATTTGGAATGGAACTGAGCCTGTATTGTTTGTAATACCTCCCATGATATGTCGCAGTCATAACATTGCACTTGGAAGACCCTTTCATTTCATGCATGAAATAGTGTTGTGCCTACATCCAGTATTTGAAGTTGTTGCAGTCGCATTTCATGAGCATGACTTTAATTTTACCTCTAGTGTACTTTTCCAGGACTTTCTAAGGGACGGACAGCCCTTGTGTTCCAGGTAGATCTTTAACGTTTTGTTTGTCGCAGTTGAGACATTGTAATCATACTGCTAGGTCGATCATTAGTTTGCCACTTCAAAGCAAAAACTGAGTCTTCTTTTGCATTTATTCCTTTTTTGTTAGAGCTAGTATTTCTCAAGGTAACAACAGGATATCACAAGTGATTGTGACAGAAAAGTACATACACTTCACTTCGAGAGTACATTGCATTTAACGTGTTTTAACTTCACTTTTAAGGCCCGTTCACACTCTTGCGACCGAGTTCGACCGAGAGAGACCAAACCGGTTTTTAAGCCTCTTGCGATCTCTTAGGACCAGCTCCGCCGGCAGTGCATCCGGTCCTAAGAAGTCGCAAAGGATTAGAAACCGGTCTGGTCCCTCTCGGTCGAACTCGGTCGCAAGAGTGTGAACGGGCCTTCAGCCTGCATATTTATAGTTTTCACGCGACGTCACTTCCCCTATTCCCGCCCACCGGCCGCCATTACGAGGTACCAAGAGGCAGAGGTGGACACCGCTGCTGCTCGTGCACTGCTCGGCTGCAACGTTGTTTCGATGTGTGTATTGTGCGTATGTTGCAGCATCCGCATGCATGACTACAACACAATATTTCCATTCGAAATGCAGGACATTTTGACTTGGAAAGACTCATAAAGAACAGGACATTTTGACTTGAAAGACTCATAAAAGGCATCTGCGAACCGGCAAGGCTCATAAGGGGCGGAGGTTGTCCACCGCGTTCGTAGCCCAGGCGCTAGGTGGGCGCCCAGTCGGGGCTCATATTGTCCACGAGAGTTGAAAGCTCACCTGCGCGTTAAAAGACATGCCTGTACTTGAGGTACTAAAAGTCGCAGCATCTTAGCCGCACAAACTCGTACTGCTGCTGAAGCATTAACACAAGTGGGCTACGAACACTACAGAGATACGGATGCTCGGCTACAAAGGTAAATGCAAAGAGAGCAGCATGCAGCGTGACACTAGCAGACACTCTAAAGCCTCTTTAGCCGTTGTGGCAAAGCGCACAAAGTATGCACGTAAGGTTTCAGCAATCCACGTATTACAGACGGCACGTGTATTCCTTACTGGTAATGAAGCGACGACCACTGGCACAGTCGTTGTCGAGGTTCTTCAAATCCTTCCGGCGTATGCGAACAAACCAGAAGCTCCAGTGTTTCTCGGACAGGTAGTTTTGTGGACTCTGACTGTCGGTTTATCACTTTTGGCAAGCAAGGCAGCCTTATTTATTTATTTTTATTTATTTATTTCTGAGTACCCTCAAGGCCCGAGGGCATTACAGAGGGGAGGGGCAAGTAACAAAACATAATACAAAAATGAGAATAAATACAAAGATTTATACAAGAGAAAAAGCAGTTAGGGTGCCTGCTCACAAAAATGTCTGGTTAATGCAGTTCTAAAAGAATCAAATGATGATATAGATACTACAGATGCGGGAAGGTGGATCTGCTCCGATGACGACCTGGGAATAAAAGAGTCGAGGTAGGCGGAGGTGCGACACTGGGGAATTCCAACTTTATACTGATGATCAAGGCGAAAGGAGATGTGCGGGGAAGGGAGAATAAGTTTTACTTTAAGAGTAGGGATAGAGTAGTAAATTTTATAAAAAGCGATAGACGAGATACTTTACGGCGGAGAGAAAAAAGGGGCAACGATAAGTTAGATTTCATGGATGACACACTGGTTGAACGATCAAAATTGCATTTGGCATTGCATTACTCTCCTTTTCGGAGGACTTAATTTCTTCTGTGGCAACCGAACATTGCACACTTCAACATTACTGCACCACTGCGACCGCAAGTGCACATAACACAAGAGAAACAAACGCCAGCACTGAAAACGATGTGGCGGCGGCCAGCATTGCCGGCGGCAGCCTGAAGCCGGAATTGTGTCAGTACCCGGTGATGATGGCAACATATCCCACAAGCCCCAGCAGTGATGCCTGTGAAAACTATGTATACTGCTGCACTTGAGTCTGCTATTTTGTATCTGGCATTGAAGTACTTTGCCTAGTGCTGTGTCCATGCCTTTTTCAAGTGAATATTTTGTTGTGATATTCTTTTTAATTATGGGCATTAGTTCAAAGTGATTCTCAAGTGTTGCCTAATGTATCAAGTATCATTCTAGTTTTGATGTCTCCCTCACTCATGTTATCAAATAAAGACCTAAAAAACACACTGAAAAATCAGTCGGGGATAATTGCATTGTTTGTCTCTGGGATGCATTTCACTTGTCACATAAACACTAGAGATCCACACTCTTTCGTATTTGTATGAAACGGGAGACTCTAAACATTTTGTCGCAGTCCCAAGGGCCGCAAAACAAGTCATTATAAATGAGGAAATACTAAATAAATAAATTCATCATTTATATACAAAAACTTAAACTATAATAAAAAAAAATTGAGGTTGATTATTACATATGTTTAAAACCTCATAGGGGCACCCACCCAAAATGGAGAGATAAATGATGAAGAACATGAGGTGGACTATCTTTAATAAGGATGAAACAGCAAAAGTTAGTGATGACCATAGAGGCACCCACTACGAGCTGTGTGACAAAGGAACTGATACCGCCGATCAGGGACATGTGCAAATTGCGTTTCACAACGCGACAAACATGTGGGAATTCGCTGTGAACTCCTGTGTCGTGGGAAAGGATACCACAAACTACGGACGCAGCAGATTCATGTTCCATGAACGGTGCGATAAACACGCGAACACCAGCTACGAACTTGCATGCCACTGAAACCGATATCGCACGTGTGAATCGCTGACAAAAAACATTTCCCAGGGAGAGCCCCTCTGCCCTGCCTGCCCTGCCCCCCCCCTTCCCGGGGAAAGTTCGATGGGGGGGGCTGGGGTTTCCGAGCTTCCCTGTAGTCGGCACCTATGGGGTAGGCTTAATTTAGTTTTGTCATCTTGGCGGTTTTGATCGCAGACGTTGCTCTATGCGTATTACTTCGTCCTGTAATTAAAGCATCAGTTATCATCGTTTTATTTGTGATATTGCTGGAACAGTATTAACACGCTAGAGTCCCACCCTTGTCGAAGTTGAAGGGGACGAAGACAGACAGATAGAAAAAGGCGTAAGGATTGTTTAAAACAAAACAGAGAACACGAGGCTTGCCTGGTGCTGGTTTGGCTATCCTAACAAAAACGAAAAGACGTTTTTGTTAGGGGATAGCCTTCTTGCCCTCCTCATCTCCCCCTCGTATAGTTGAGACAACACCCGAGTAGAGAGCTACCGTGCAGTCAGGCTTGCGCTCGGAAGCCCGGCGGCCAGGCCAGGCCAGGCGCCTCCGAGTCTGCTGTCGTCGGTCACTGAAGCTTCTTCGCCTTCTCAATCGTGTCTGGTGGCGCCTTCGAACTTCGCCGCACTGTTATCACCATGGAACAACATACATACGCCAACAACACATAGATGTCTTGTTTGTTTTTTGTGTTAAACTTTTCTGTTTTTTTTGCGAGTTGTTGGGGGCATGTTTTAAAGGGCAATTCCGCTTCATTTTTGGTTTTGAAAAACAATGCAGTCCTCTTAAGTATCGCCTAGGAAGACCACACGTCAAATATTACGACGCAGTTCTGTCTAAATGTTTCTTAAACGGTCCAGCAAACTTTGCATCCGCCAAGTTGCCGAAATCGGCTGACTTGAGCGGGCGAATCTGGCCGCAACCAAGAGCGCAGTCAAGGCTACGGCTACTCACTCCACACCAACATTGAGATAAACGTCATCATCACGGCCCCCTTTTGCTTGTTTTTATTTGTCCGGGCGAGTATAGCGCCATGACGTCAGCAACGTTGCCTCTCGGCGCTCAGCGGTGTCCACGTGATTGGCGTAACGCGCCTGCGCAGAGCGCTTCTGAGCCGTCCGCCGCCCGCCGTGGCCCCACCGTTACCGCCGTCTTCGTCCACCACGTCGTCGTCTCACCGTTTGTGATTATTGTCTCTCGAAGTTTCATCCTCACTACGGACAGCACGTGCGCAGACTTATGCCGCAGTTGTGCAGACGTCGTGTCGAATGCCGTAGACACCAAAACGTAGCGAAGAGTGCGGTGCAGACGACACTCGCACCTGCCACACGCCCGCCCCAATCCCGCCCGTCGTTGGGAAGAGGATCATGTGACGTCTCGTACCACGTGATGGCCATGTACTTGGCGGCCCGAGGCCAATGTTGCCAGTAGTGATGGGCCGAACTTTTGCCGACTCGAAAGTCCGGCGCCGAATCTTCGATTCGGCAAAGCGAACTTTTGCCGAATCTTTTTTAGAGATTCGGCAAAGATTTGGCAAAAATACAGAGTGTCACAAAAGAAAATTTACAGGGTTTTTTTTACTGCAAAATAAACAAGGCATCGCCGAACGCTCATTCTCCGCCCGAAGGTAGCTCAAGAGGTCACAATCCAGATGCCAAAGTTTCAGCCAGATCCGATAACTTAATCAAAAGTTATAAGTGATTTTCTGAAAATTTCAATAGGAAAATGGAGCTCATTTTTGCCCGTTTTCGGTTTCTGGTGCCATAGAGCCCCATGTATTCGAAAACTCCGTCGGACGCCATTTTCCCGTTGAAATTTTCAGAAAATCACTCGTAACTTTTGATTAATTTATCGGATCGGGCTGAAACTTTGCATCTGGTTGTGACCTCTAGCGCTACCTTTGGGCGGAGAATGAAAGCGTTCGGCGATGCCTAGTTTATTTTGCGGAAATAAAAACCTATAAAGTTTCTTTTGTGACACCCTGTACATTGTTACCAGACTTAATGTTGAAATTTAGTTTTTTCTGGTGAAAAAAGGTTTTTTTTTTTTTTCTCTTAACTTAAATGCAACATGTAATGTAATAGTTATAAATGCAACATGTAATGTAATATTATTGTAAATATGCATGTTTTTCTATTTGAGTCACGTGACGTCAGCTTTGCATGCAAGTGTGCGTCCCATATTAGCAACGTCTCGTTTTTAACCTTTAAAATGCCAGTTTCTGGTGTTAGGAGAATCACGAACGTTTAGGAAGATAGGGAGAGTTAGAAACGTCGGATGCGCGACGTCGAGCATTATAGTTCTGTGTTTAGTTTTATGCAGATACGGGAAAATCGCGAAATAACGCTAGATTGAAAAAGCAATCATTCAACCAATCAATCTTTATTTGCACAAAATAGAGCACGGGAAGCGTGCGCGGCTGGCGGAAAGGTTACAAATCCGTACGCTGAGGCGCCTGCCAGCCAACTTTCCGTGAGTTAATGACTAGGCACAACACACGACAGTTTGACGTTTTGGACGCGGACGAACACAGGAAGGACAAAATAGGGCCATTGGACTCGCAAATTAAGGGCGGCCCTGTCCACACACTCGCGCAGAGCGTGCGCAGCGCAGCGGCACACTACTACTTGAGCCGAAAACAGAATTGTTATAATCGCGAGCAGTGCTTACCTCAACTCACCTCGTTGCATCACTGGAAGCGCCAAACCAAAATCACGCTCATCCAGAGGTGTACCAGACATCATTTGTTACTTGCGCAGTGGACTGTGTAAATTACTGGCCTTCGATCTTCTTCTATTCTTGAGGCAGAAAATATTGAAGCAGAAGCACACTTGCTCACAAACGCAATTACCGTGTTGCCTACCTCACTCCACACCTCGCCGTAACCACTGGTTGTACTCAACGAGCTTGAGTTGGCTGTATGCAACGTTGGCTGTATGGCGTCTATTCTCAATCCACGGCCCCGTTGGCCCCGTCGCGTTCTCGCGCATGTGCAGACATTTTCCGAACCTTGCCGAATCTTTGCCGAACTTTCCTTCAAAAACGTTCCCGAATCTGAAGTTCGGCAGATTCGGTCCATCACTAGTTGCCAGACGGAGCTGAAGTTTCGGTTTCGATTTCCGCTCGTGCTTAAAATTAGATTTAAAAATATATATCCCATTTTTCGCGAAGCAAACGACGTTGTGTCTTTTACTAGGGCTTTTTTAATTCGAAATCACTCATTATCCCGAAATCTTCGGAATTGAGCGGAGTTGCCCTTTTAAAACGGGTAGGGGAAACGAAATTTCAGCGCTCATTTTGCTTGCTTGTAATGTGTGTGCATGTTGCACCCTAACCTCAAAAACACCAGTCTTCCGTTGACAGGCACAGAAAACTAATTTTAAAGCTAAATAAACGATCTTCCAATGTGCACCAGGTGGATGCATGCTGGAGCCTATTTGGGTGGTAGTCTAGCGACGTTAGTGAGAATCTGCTACGTAGTCGCGACGTAGCAGATTCCTCTGGAGCAGCGCCGCTGCTTTGAAAGTACGCTCAACTGTTTAGAGTCACCTCGAGCCTGAACGTGTTTGCCCATTTTCGAATGAATGCGAAAGCTATGATAATGTGGATGCTTGGGCAAGTTGGCTTATTCATGCTTGGATGGAACAGCGCGGATGAGATCAGTCACACTCGCATGCACACAAGAAGCAAACAGACTCGCAGCGCTGACTTTCAGCTTAGTTCTATATTTCTTCTTCCTCAAATCTTCAACTCCTTCACCTTTGCCGTTAATGAGAACAATTTAAATTTTTACACACCAGAAACCAAATAGCCAATACACATTAAAAATAACTAATAATTAAATAAATCATGCAAAGACAACTAAAGAAAATAATACTAATAATAATACTTTGCATGATTTATTTAATTATTAGTTATTTTTAATGTGTATTGGCTACTTGGTCTCTGGTGTGTAAAAACACGGCGCACAGCTGGCCAAACCAACGACGGGCATCTGGCACGCCCCAGCGGAGGACTGAGGATTAATTTTGACCACCTGGGGATCCTTTGACGTGCAACCGAAAGCTCGGTTACATAGCGCCTCCTCCGCGATAAGAAGAGCGGAGAAGCTTAACTCATCGGATCCCGAAGTAGTCACATCATGCGTATACCGTGTGTGTGTCATTAAACCAGCAGTAAGCGTGATAATCAAGCTAATCCTAGACAACCAGGAAAGCTAAGAATAACCAGCTGAACCTAAGCTTACGCTACGTATATCCTGGCATAGCCGAGCTAAGCCACTGCAATTTTTTCTTGTTTTTGTAATTTTAATTTGCCTATAACTTTTAAAATAAAGCGAAATTTGAGAAAAGAAAAGTTTAAGAAAAGTTTCATTAAGTGACAACGTTCAGTGCGCTCAGGTTCGGTGCAAATTAAAAACCAGTAAGAACGTCCTCACAGGCCCCTTTAAGGCGTATTTATCTCCCACATGGCGATTCTACATAATCATAGAACTCCACATTTAAAAGTTCATTGGTGTACGTACTTAAACGACAAAAGCTTTGTTTTAACTAATAATAAGCGTGCCGTTTTATTGCAGCATTCAGAACCTGAACACCAAACATTCAAGTTGACGTGCAACGTTATTCAATATATTCTGACATGATTTTAGTGGAATACTACTCATATTTGGTTTACTTTTGACCCCATACCTAAAATAACCATTCATAGATGTTCATCACGCTATATCTTTCATCAATCAGCACATTTTTGAATGTAGCTGCTGTAATGGTCCTTTTTAAATAACATGGCTCTTATCAGAACATTCTTGTTGTCTTGTGCTTTTAAACACAAAACTAGTTCAGTGTTTTGGGAATCAAACTGGGTGTTGTGCAATTGTGCTCCTACACTAACAGGAATTGAAAACTGAAGAAAACATTGTCTTTTAGTTTGACAGGCGAACTCATAGTATTTTCAGTAAAGTGAATGATAACAATGTATATGCTTGTGCTCCAAAAGTTATTTCTTTCTGTTCCGAAATATTTTTGGCTGCTTCAAGAGGCGCTGCAAAGTACTTGGACCAATCAGATCACTGGTGTAGGTGCAAAAATGGGGAAGATGTTTATCTGTAAACTAATAATTAATATAAGGTAATGTGAAAGTGTTTAGTACTACGGCAAACCACACAGTGGTCGGCGTATAGACAGATACTAGACACTGCGCTATTCGGTAGGTTATCAATAAAACCTAAAACCAACTGGGAGTCCCAAAAACCGCAGTTGATGTTAAACTGATGGGGTTTACCTCAGTCGGTTTAAAACCAATTCTAAAAACAAAACTTGAGGGGTGAAAAAATAAAAGGGGTGTGTGTGTGTGTGTGGGGGGGGGGGGGGGCGGTGGTGCCATATTTGGCTAAATTACTCCTGAAATGTAATTTAATTACAACTGCAACTACTTTCCTCATGAAACAGTCTGCTGCATTTAGAATTACTAGCACACATGAAGTCCTTAATTGCAGTTATTCATTACTATCAAAGTAATATGGTGTAAGTACTTTCCCTTGAAAGCTAGCCTGCTTAATATAATTCAATACCTTTTTTTCCCACGCTGAATGTATTTTCCTGTATATTTTCCCATTGTATGTTTGTTGAGGCTTCAGCACACCGCGTTCTACATTCATCAGGTTTTGTGTCTTTTTTTTTTTCTCTCACTTACTCCGAGTGGTATATGGGAGTTGAGTTCTGAGTAAGTTACCGTGTTATTATTTAGCAACAGCACCAAAATTAATATATTAGTGTTCTTTTTACGGAAGTTCAAGGTAAAATCTATTAAGTTTGCACTGAAAAAATGTAATGGAGGCTCAGACTCTTAATTATCCTTGAAGTGGCCAACAGGAGTCGTGATAAGACATTCAATGTAAACATCACACTCGCATACTTTCAACCCTTTCTCCTTATCCTGACAATAGATTCACCCTCGCTTTAAGTGGGGGCTGTTGCTAAGCTGTGTGTCTAAAACCGTCTTGTACACATCACTCGAAAAAAAATTGACTATAGTTACGAATACTCTTGGTTAAAAAGTATTCAATTAGATTACTTGAGAAGAAAAGCACTGTTGGGTAAAGTACATCCAAAGAGTATTTGAAGTGAACAGCAAAGTAAACGAGAGGTTATACTTTCAGTAAAGTAGTAAGTACACCCGGCGCAGTCTACTTGAAGTGAAGTACTATACATACAATGTACTTTCAAAGTAAAGTACAAGTAATTTAACAAGATTTCATGATGCCCTTTATTCCTCTATACAGCGTATATTTTTTTACTAGTATGCATTGCCTCTACAGGGGTAATTGGGGCTGCATCAGTTATTTTCGTAAATGGCGGCGAATATTGGATCAAGTCAAGTTGCCACAGAGTAGTAGTTGTTCTCTCGCTGAGAACTATTTAACATAATCATCTTATAAGGCAGTTATTGGTATCGGTACTTTAACCGCCGTTACATCACTCGGAGGAATGACCAGATGACGTCTCCAAAGACGATAGTGCGTTCTCGCGTATACGATACGCCAAGTTTTGTTAGAGGTACGTTTTTTGCTCGACCTCGGAATATGTTTATACGGAGAGCAAGTCGTCTGGTTCTTGCGCAGGGGTTCCGGTGACGTCAGAACGACGCCGAGCTCTGATTGGCTTAGGTTGAAAGGATAGTGGGTAGACCTCACCCTTAGCAAAAAGAGGCCGTACTTGAAACGAAGTTGAAATATATTGAATATGAATTTTAATTTTGTATTCATTCTATATTATTTTGTCCACATTCTAAATACGCACGTAAGGTATTCAAAATATATCAAATATTAATCAGAAAAGATTTTGTTAGTAAATGGTGTCCCTGTGGTATTTGAAGGTACTGCTAAATACATCCCTCAACTACACATTAGAAACGAACACAAATACCACAACGCACTGAACACCTGAATCACAGTCCCGTTGACTGCTCCAGAGCCTTATATAGCCTACATATTGAAGGTAATCATTTGGCTGGTGACCACCTCTGCACTTATTAAGGTTCCAAGTATTCTATCTTCTCTCGGGAGTCTTTCAAAGGGGAAACAGTGTTTTGATGTTCGTGGACAATATCTCTTACAAAACAGTATTGGTACAACTAATAATAATTCGGCGCAGTCGCTAAAAATAATGCATCACAGACTTTCTTGTTATCTAGAAAAACATCACATACTCTCCGATTTTCAACACGGTTTTAGGAAGAAGCGTTCAACTGAAACAGCGCTGTTAATGCAAAAGGAAGAAATACTTAAAATCTATCGAGGATAAAGAGCTTATTCTAGATGTGTATGTTGACTTTTCTAAGGCATTTGATTTAATTAATCATAACATACTAATTAAAAAGTTAGAGCACTATGGCATCCGAAGAATTGGACTTAAACTTTTCAAATCATATTTGGAATATCGTACGCAGTTTGTTAGCATAAATAATTACAATTCAGCAACCAAAAGAATTGTGACTGGAGTCCCCCAGGGGAGTGTACTTGGGCCGCTGTTGTTTATATTATTTATAAATGATATCGAACAATGCGCACGAAACATCAGGTTCATTTCATATGCAGATGATGCCACTCTTTTTATTAAAGGTCAAACAACTTTTGAGATCGAAAGTACGGCGGCAGTTGTTCTTGAAAATCTATACGTATGGACGCAAGTTAATGGACTAAAAATAAACACAGAGAAAACTAAATGCGTACTGTTTAGACCACGAAACCGTAAAATATCGTTGCCTTTAGATATCATGATGAATTCATCTCCCTTAGAGATTGCAAACTCTGCTAAAATTCTTGGTGTCATTTTTACCGAATCACTCTCTTGGACTGAACACGTTGAGTATATCCACCGGAAAGTTTGCAAAGTCATAGGAATAATATCTAAAACTCGTTTTATGTTTCCCGCGCGAGTGAAGTTGCTCTTGTACTACTCTCTGATTTAACACATTACGTGTACTGTCACCTGGTTTGGGGAACCACGACGAAACAAAACTTAACAAAACTACTACTAACACAGTATTTCGCATAATTGAAAATGTTTATTTTTTGCGTTCTTCTGAGGAGCTTTTTCGTAAACATAAAGCTGTGACAATTAATCGTTTGTACAACTATCGTTTGATGGGATCCTACAACACGGCAGTAAAACAAAATAACAACTTTTTTCTTTCTGTACTGTCGGGCTTGGAGAGAACAACCCAGACGTATGAAACTAGGCACTAGCGAGGGCTGGTGTGTTACTACTTCCCGCACGAACTATGGACTAACTTCTTTAAAACATATACTACCGTCACTTTTAAAGGAGCGATGCAGCAATTTTTGTACTTTGCGCAAATACCGCTTAAAACGAATCCCTGACGTTAATGACCTATAAAACACGCGTTCGTTTTTCACCCCACGCAATAGAAGTCCCAGAAAAAAATCAAAGAAAAACGAGCAGCGTTTACCCCCTCAACTCGCAGTCAGAACAAGCGGCCACGTGAACTGGAGCCGATTATATGCCGCCAATGTTGATCATTGCCACGCGCTGGTGTTGGCAAAGCAGAGGACACGCGCTGAGTTCCCGACATTGTTATGGCTCGGCTATTCGGTCGTCGTTGCAGCGATTGGACACGGGCCACTACCCGATTGCTTCTCGAGCTAGTAATTATCACGAGCCCAAATCGAGTGCCCACGCAATGCTCGGGTCCAATCTATGAACCGCATTCAAATATCGTCACCGGAGGAAACTGCGGTACCCACGTTACGTCATCAAATTTTGCAAAGGAGAGATTGAATGAAAATGATCGATTTTGTCCTTGAAGTTACACCGCAACAACGGAGATTCTTGGCCAGTGGCGTTGCGTGTGAGTATCCTTGAGTCCAACTAGTGCCAGTAAGCTCGTGTAAAGTGAAAAACATTCCAATTGAATATCGTTGCACAGCTCCTTTAAATGAGCTGGAAGGTGAAAATATTGACATTACTAAAAGATCAAAGGGTATATGCTACGCGACATGCTATTGGAAAGCAGTGGTAACAACTTTTTTTTTGTAGATAGGGCTGGGCGTCGATTAAAAAATTTAACCCGATTAATCGCCACCCTTTAATCTATTAATTAATCGATTAATCGGTTGGGTTGATTTTTATAAATAATATATTAAAAGAATGCAATAATGCGTCTTGCCTGTGAAGACTTATTTTACTCTTACACGGCGTAAAGGACATTTAGAACTGAGGATACAGAGAGTTCAACAATTCAAAGACTCGCATAGTTTTGCTCCAGCTCCGAAGAGACAGAAGTTTGTCCACATTCTGCGATAGGAAGACAAGTCAGGGCTTTGGTGATGCTTTCTTCTTTTTTCAGAAAAAGGGGCCTCGATGAGAAGGCGTTGATTAATGTCTGCGTTTTGGCGGATGGTCCTTGCTGCAGCTGCGTACATGGGTGCTTCGCTCGTAGGTGATACTGAAGCGAACTTACGCTTCCACTGTACGAAAACGGCTTTTTGCAGATGATGCAGTGGACTTCCTTTGAGTTAAAAACTTCACCGCTGGAGTTTACTTTAAACCCAAACTTTCCAGTGAGATTGCCTTTCATACTCGTGAACTCGTCCATTTTTATGGGCCGAATACTGGAATAAGTAATCATGGCGTTGTTTGCTTCCGAGCTTGTTTTTCTGATTGTTTGTCTTGCCTGGGCAGGATGTGTAATAGATCCTCAAGACGTGAAGTTTCGCGGTCGCGCGGGGATCAATTGCGGGCCCGGCTTGTTCGTCTGGCCTCGGCAAGACTGTAATGTATATCCTCGAACACGTGACGCTTCTTCGCGAGCGCGAGAATTGAACCTTGCTCAAAGCACCTGGCTGGGAACGGAAAACCGTTTGGGACAGAACGACCGGATACACTCCACGCAGCGTTTTCTTTAAGGGAGGGGGGGGGGGCATGAGTCACCCTATAGTTCGGCAAGGTCGTCCAGGATAGAGCCATGCGTGCGTCCAGTTGACTTCTTTTTGAGTACCGATTAAAAAACCGATTAACCGGTTAAAAAATTTGATCGCGATTAAAGCCTTAATCGATTAATCGGAAGGTTAATCGATCAATTGCCCAGCCCTATAGATAAGTGATGCAATAACGTATAGTACTTTGTTTTTTGTTTGTCCTGTTTGAAATGTCTCTGCTGCTTTGCTACACGGAGTAGGGCCTCGTCAAGCTGCAAGCCATGCAGCTTTTTGCCCTATCTCCTTCCTTTGTATATAAAGGAAAATAAATTATTATTATTATTAATATTATTATTATTGTACCCACAAAACGCCTTCTAGAAGAAATGTTATTGCTTCTCTGCATAGCACCACTCAGGACGAAGCAAGTCAAGGCCGCTTCTTTACTTTAAAATAGTTATTTTGCTTTTCTTTACTAGTTGACTATTTAATATGGTCATTAACATCACTATATTAAAGTCACTACTCACATCACATACAATGGTGAGTATACACATTCAGTGAACTAACATTGTGCTAACACAACCACGCCAAACATATCTGCTCACAGCACTTGCTGAAGCTTTCCAGCATCAGCAAGTGTTGTGGTATTAGTTCCCGAACCCTGTTTGTGATTGGTGTGCAAGAAACTCGTCAGGTGTGTTCTTGATCGAAAAAAGAAAACAATAACATAAACTGGGCTGATTTATCAGCGCGATGCTGCACAACTCAATTGACAAACTAATCAAATGTACGGGTTTAGGCACCTCAGTGTACTCCACATCTGCTTGACGTGAACTTCTGATAGGCGAGCTTTTCAATACTTTGGTAGTTTAAGTCAAACTACCAAAGTATTGCAGTCAAAATATATTTAAAGTATAACACAGCAGTATTTACGATTGCTAGGTGTTTTAAGAGTATTCTGCACATATTTTTGATCGCTGCATTTTTATTATGGTTGGAGTATATTTGGCATGTAATTAATTATTATTTAAAGAAATCTCTGTGAAAGGTATTTTGTGCCTACTAAATTAGTATTTACATATTTCAGAACGCATGAAGAGTACTTCAAATGTAGTTTAGATAAAGGTATTTTAAAAAAGATTTTCAGAAATATATTTTCGTATTAGGTGAAAAAAAAGAAGTGGGTATTTTCGGTCTATTTTTTGTGTACTTACAATTATGAACTGTACTTGAAATACACTCAAATTAGCATGTGGTAGATTTCAAACGTCTTAGTTTTCGCTAAGGGCAACGCTAGATGCCTCGAGGTTTACCCACTATTTTTTTTTTCAATCAGCGAATAGAAGCTCGGCGTTCTGACATCGTCGCAAC
This sequence comes from Ixodes ricinus, assembly GCA_037355805.1. Taxonomy (NCBI): domain Eukaryota; kingdom Metazoa; phylum Arthropoda; class Arachnida; order Ixodida; family Ixodidae; genus Ixodes; species Ixodes ricinus. The sequence goes on along the minus strand of JAZHYW010041897.1, from coordinate 18,904 downwards.
CCGTGTGCAAGAAGCAGACAAACTTGCGCTCCGCAAAGCCCTGGGAAAGCCAAGAACGCCCCTTGAAAGAGCTATCGAGCCGCCACCGGTACAAACGGAGCAATGCGTCGTGTCTGCCCGCGTTTCGGGTAAAAGTAGAATATCCCTCCCAGTATTTCTTCAGAGTTGACAAAGCATCACTTTGTTATTCAAATTTAACAAGACAGAATTTGGGGAACATACTTTGAAGCCGGGAATGGCACCTTCCTCAAAAAGTACCAGAAAAAAACAAAACAAATTAAGTAAAGTTTTAAGTACATGTTCAGAGAATATACTTCAAGTAAAGTACAAGCTTCCTGAACCTACTTGAAGTAGTATTTTACTCAGGCGAAAATCAGCCCACTTCCAGCTGGATTATGGAACTGGAAATGAGGCAGTCCAGCTGGATTCCAGCTGGACATAGCTGGACTCAGCTGGACCCAGCTGGAATCCAGCTGGACTGCCTCATTTCCAGTTCCATAATCCAGCTGGAAGTGGACTGATTTTCGCCTGAGTAGGTACAGTGTACTTAAAGTACTTTACGACACCGAAGAAGAGTAATTGGCCATTACATCAAGAAGTAACCATTACACTTCCGTTTACTTCATATTTTCCAAGCGACACATTTTTTTGCCAGGTTCAAAAATGATTTTTTTTGCACAGTTTATTATTAGATTAGAATCACCGAACTATAAACTATTTTTCTTAATCCATCACTTTTGGTAAACCATGCATCCTCCCGTAGGAGACCTGATCTGAGGATCCCTTGGTAGTATGGCGCACCGTGCATTCACGAGGGCGCCTATCAAACCATTTAGCCGTCTTGGCCGCGAGGCAACTAAGCAGTTGCCTCGCCTCAGACACGATCACATGGTCGTGTCGCCGCGGGGTCGATCGGGATCTCGAATTCGGCTCCCGACGTGCCGCTTTCTCTCCTAGCCACTGGATGGCGCTACAGACGCCCCATGGCGGGCGAGGAGAAAACCTCCTCGCCCATCGGTCGATATTGTCGGGTAACCGGGAGGCAAGAGTCTCTATAGCCTCGTCCCACTAGAGCGACAAACAGCGATTTTTGTCCGACGACACCACAAAGTTCCGTGTCGCCGATGCTGTCCCACTGCAACGACCAAGACCCGCGACAATCGCCGACACGCGCCGACAAACGATCGACGACGGACAAGTTCTTGTCTGTCGTTGGACTTGAAGCGCACCAAGCTGTCCCACTGAGGAACATGTCTCGGAGACAAACTCATCCTCCTCGCCCGTTTATGCCTTCTGTTGCCTCCCTTCCCACCCCTCTACCCTTCCTCCCGTTCCTCCCGTGGCTCGCTCCGCCGCTCGACCTTCAGAGAAGCCCTTGGCGGCCACTCCTCGTTCCCGTAGTTCCGGTCCCTCGATTGCTCATAGTGGTCGCGGGCGCGGCTTGCTTGCTGGCGCCGGACGGTCGTGCTGCGAAAGGAAATTTGCTGTGGCTGGTTTTGCTCGCGAAAACTTGGTGCGCGAGGTGGTGCTTCAAGACGTCGAAATCTACGCCCCTGCATCAGGATGGATACACCCATGTTCGAGGACTGACCAAAGTAAGACCGCTCACCCCGAAGTAGGACACGACGTTCCGCCAGTTCCGTGGCAAGCCATTCTGGCAAAACGAGAGACTTGTCATCTGTTCTGTGATAATCGGGATGCCGTATTGTCCCCCATAAAACGCCTGCCTTCGATCATTCGGATATGAAGTTAAAAACGTCCTCAAATCGGCGTGAAATTTCGTGGCGCTCAACTGGAATGCTTCGAACGACCAAAAAAAGGAACGATTCGGGAATTCTAGTTCAGAAAATGTTGGGTGTCGATTGTCACGACTGTTTTCGGAAAGTCGCCAACGGCAAATGAAGACAAGCGGAAGGTTTAAACAAGAAATAAAGTAATCGTCTCCACTTTCACCGAGTTTGTCGGCTCGTTTTATGCCCAAAGAGCAAAACACGAAAACCGCGTCGCCAGACTCAGTTTGTCTGTGTATTTTCAAGTGTTTTGTTGACAACTCCAGTCCCACTAGGAAACAAGTGTCCTTGTCCCCGTGTTCTGCGTCGTGTCCGCCAAGTGGGACGGCGGACTCCGACAAACAGGCTGTCTGTCCGTGTCGTCTGTCGCTCGTTGTCGTGTGTCGCTGTCGTTTGTTGTTGTCTGTCGCTCTAGTGGGACGCGGCTATTATAGCCTCGTCCCACTAGAGCGACAAACAGCGATTTTTGTCCGACGACACCACAAAGTTCCGTGTCGCCGATGCTGTCCCACTGCAACGACCAAGACCCGCGACAATCGCCGACACGCGCCGACAAACGATCGACGACGGACAAGTTCTTGTCTGTCGTTGGACTTGAAGCGCACCAAGCTGTCCCACTGAGGAACATGTCTCGGAGACAAACTCATCCTCCTCGCCCGTTTATGCCTTCTGTTGCCTCCTTCCCACCCCTCTACCCTTCCTCCCGTTCCTCCCGTGGCTCGCTCCGCCGCTCGACCTTCAGAGAAGCCCTTGGCGGCCACTCCTCGTTCCCGCAGTTCCGGTCCCTCGATTGCTCATAGTGGTCGCGGGCGCGGCTTGCTTGCTGGCGCCGGACGGTCGTGCTGCGAAAGGAAATTTGCTGTGGCTGGTTTTGCTCGCGAAAACTTGGTGCGCGAGGTGGTGCTTCAAGACGTCGAAATCTACGCCCCTGCATCAGGATGGATACACCCATGTTCGAGGACTGACCAAAGTAAGACCGCTCACCCCAAAGTAGGACACGACGTTCCGCCAGTTCCGTGGCAAGCCATTCTGGCAAAACGAGAGACTTGTCATTTGTTCTGTGATAATCGGGATGCCGTATTGTCCCCCATAAAACGCCTGCCTTCGATCATTCAGATATGAAGTTAAAAACGTCCTCAAATCGGCGTGAAATTTCGTGGCGCTCAACTGGAATGCTTCGAACGACCAAAAAAAGGAACGATTCGGGAATTCTAGTTCAGAAAATGTTGGGTGTCGATTGTCACGACTGTTTTCGGAAAGTCGCCAACGGCAAATGAAGACAAGCGGAAGGTTTAAACAAGAAATAAAGTAATCGTCTCCACTTTCACCGAGTTTGTCGGCTCGTTTTATGCCCAAAGAGCAAAACACGAAAACCGCGTCGCCAGACTCAGTTTGTCTGTGTATTTTCAAGTGTTTTGTTGACAACTCCAGTCCCACTAGGAAACAAGTGTCCTTGTCCCCGTGTTCTGCGTCGTGTCCGCCAAGTGGGACGGCGGACTCCGACAAACAGGCTGTCTGTCCGTGTCGTCTGTCGCTCGTTGTCGTGTGTCGCTGTCGTTTGTTGTTGTCTGTCGCTCTAGTGGGACGCGGCGGATTCGAGACGGCAGCGGAACCAGGCAAGTGTATGCGACCGGATCTAAGGCAATCGCGGGACACGAGGCCTGGGGGCCCTCTTTGTGTTTAACCCATTAATGCCCCATGTTGCATATCTGCAACACAGACTTCGATAGCTGAAGAAATAAAGATCGGGTCAATATTCTGAGAAAAAGTTGTCAGTACTCTTCTCAGTGAACATTTCTCAATCCAGGAAGTTAAGAATTTCGCCACTAGTGGCAGCGCAGTGCCCGCAGGAATTCTTTGAAAATGGCGTCCCCCACGCCGGGCGGGAGTTCTCCAAACAAGGTATGTTTACACTTCCACAAAACATCTAAAACTGAAAATAGGAGCTCTATATTACCGGAGGAGCCTCTAGCAGTGTTCTTCGCATGAATCGCATGCAGAATTTCTCATTCCAAACATTATATGAAGCTGGATATTTTTTATTACTGGCATGTTGCAAATGTGCAACAGTGGGCAGTGAGTGTCACTTCACACGGTTGTTGCATATATGCAACATTCGCCTTTTTTTAATTCTCGCTTCAATTTTCTTTTTTTGTTAGGTAACATATTTCAGCTGTCATTTCGGGATGTTGTTGCACTCTTGGTAATTTGTTCTTTTCCTATCTACAGACCATCATTGCACCTTCGGCCTTCTATGGTGTGCCAAAGACAAGACCAAAGCGATTCCTTGGCAAGGATAACTTGCTGGACAACATCGATTGCAACGAGAGTGACCTCTCGAGTGAAAGCAGCAGCGAAGAATGCGACCCAGTCACTGAAGATAGCAGTGATGAAGACGTCGAGAGCGCTGAAGCTAATGTTGAGACGGGAGTTCCCAAGGGGGACCTGAAAAAACCTACGCAAACAAACGCTACACATGGAAAAAATGTGTGTTTGACCAAGTTGGCACAGTCTTCGAAAATGACTTCCCCTGCCTCCTGCTGAACCCCTGGCAGCGAAGCAGCTGTTTGACCTATTTGTTTCCAGGAGCATGCTAGAACACGTTGTTCAGGAAACCAACAACTACTATATGGAGAAGCATGGAACACCACTAAATATGACAGTCGAAGAGCTCACCTCGGTTTTAGGAATGTTTTTTCGCATGGGACTTGTGGATATGCACAATGTACGTGCCTACTGGGAACATGGCAGCCGCTATGAGCTGGTTGCGCAGGTAATGTCGCGCAATCGATTTGAGAAGATTGCTGGTCACTTGCATTTTGCTGACAACGACGGTGCAACAGACGAAGTGAAACAAGACAAATGTTGGAAGCTGCGACCATGGCTCTCAGAACTACGGGAAAACATGCTAAAAATACCTCAGGAATGCAAGTCATCCGTCGATGAAATTTTAATACCTTTTCGAGGAAGGTCGCGAATTCGTCAGTACCTTCCAAACAAGCCGAAGTGCAAGTGGGGCCTCAAGCTCTGGGCTCGTGCTGGCGAGTCTGGACTTTGTTACGACTTTGACGTTTACCAGGCATGCAGCAAGGGAGTCTATGGAGATCAAGAAGGATATCAGTTAGGTCTTGGTACAGGAGTGGTGCTTCAGTTGTGTTCAAGCCTCCCTGACCGAGACAACAATCTCATTGTTGCTGACAACTTTTTCACGGGACCGCACTTAGTCTGCGAGCTAACGCGGAGGGGTATCTCGTACATTGGAACTGTAAGAGAAAACAGACTCCAGTCGTGCAAGCTTATGGATGAGAAGGGAATGAAGATGCAAGGTCGTGGCACGTGTGATTCACGTGTCGCATCATGTGGTGACAGAAGCATGATAGCTGTAAAGTGGTTCGACAACAGACCGGTCACACTTCTTTCTAACTGCACAGGTGTGGAACCAGTCACCTCTGTGAAAAGATGGGATAAGAAAGAGAAGTCTCACATCTCAGTTGAATGTCCAGCAATTGTACCTGAGTACAACAAATCGATGGGTGGCGTTGACTTGCTAGACAAGATGTGCTACAGCTACAGGTTTTCCATACGCTCGAAGCGGTGGTACATGTATATATTTTGGCACACTGTCAAAATTGCTGCTGTGAATGCGTGGTTTCTACACAAACGTCACTCACTGCAGCAAATGGAAGGTTCAAAGCCTCTGCGAGAATTTCTTGCTGAACTTGCCACGAGCTTGGTTTTGTACAGGAAGCGTCCACCTGGCCGCCCTTCTCAAAAAATCTTCCCGTGGTGAAGCGGGCGTCACCAGAAGTTCCACGCGACGTAAGAGGCGATGGTAGCCATCATTGGCCCATATGGATGGACCGCCGCAACAGATGCAAGTTGTGCACAGGAGGCTACAGCTACGTCGCTTGCTCTAAGTGCAATGTTCACTTGTGCATAAACAAGGACCGGAATTGTTTCGTCGGTTTCCATCGAGGTTAGATAACTAAGACATGCTAGAAAACACGTCTCTTTGTATTTTGTTTATGACTGCTTCGCCTTGTTTGATAAAATAAACACATCTTAAATATGGCACATATTTTGAGATATTCACTTACTGCCCATTGTTGCAGATATGCAACAAGCTATAGTAGACAATGTTTATAACTTATGGAAATTTTTTCGGTCCCTGTGTCTATATCTGTGTTCAATGAGCCTATATTTAACATCTTATTCAAATACACTCATTATTTCTTGCACTGGGAAGCAATGGGTTAACTCGGACTTTACGGGCGAGTGTAAATATTAGTGTGATGCCGCGTGTCTTTGTACATTAGTTTGAGTGTTGAATTGAGAGTTTTGTTTTATGTACCAATAAACGGGGAGCGGGATCCCACTCCCGTGAAAGAACCAGGCTGGACTCGGGTTGTTGACGGACCACGTGGGGAACGGCGTATCGGCGGCGGTACGCGAATTCCAACAGTAGGCAGCTTGTACAAACAAAGGGCGCCTTTAGGAAAGAGAGGAGAAAACGACCGAGAGAGACGAGATCTGTTTAAACTTCTGAAAATTTCTTAGGACGAGGGAACACACTGGCATTCTGGCGCCATCTATGCGGTGACCCTGGAACTGCATTTCACAAGATCGAAGGTTTTGCGAGATATCTGAGGTCAAATGTGCGTAATACCTATAAGAAAGGCTCGTCAATGACGTTCACAGAAGGTTTTCGAGCCAAGAAAGACAGGATAATGCGCGAGAGAAATAGAAAATATGCCGGACCGCCAAGTTTACACTGGTACCCAATAGATGGCGCCAGTGTGTCCTCTCGTTGTAAGAGGTTTTAAGAGAACCCAGTTTTAAAGGCCCGTTCACACTCTTGCGACCTCCTAGAACTGGGTGCCTTGAAACCTCTTACGACGAGAGGACACACTGGCGCCATCTATTGTGTAGCAGTGTAAACTTGGTGGTCCGGCATATTTTCTATTTCTCTCGCGCATTATCCTTTCTTTCTTGGCTCGAAAACCTTTTGTTAACGTTATAAACGAGACCTTTCTTATAGGTATTACGCACATTTGACCTTGAAAATCCCGCAAAGCCTTAGCTCGCGTGAAATGCAGTTCCAGGGTCCCCGCATAGATGGCGCCAGCGTGCCAGTGTTCCCTCGTCCTAAGAAATTTTAAGAGGTTTCAACAGGTCTCGTTTCTGTGAGTCGTACTCGGTTACGAGAGTGTGAATGGGCCTTGAGAGCTCGCAAGAGTGTGAACGGGCCTTAAAGGGGCGAGGCAACAATTATTGTACTTTCCGCAAATACCGCTTGGAATGAATCCCTGACGTTAATGACCTATGAAACACGCTTTCGTTTTTCCCCCCACGCAATAGAAGTCCCAGAAAAAAATTAAAGAAAAGCGAGCAGCGTTCACCCCCTCAACTCGCAGTCAGAACAAGCGGCCACGTGATCTGGAGCCGATTACAAGCCGCCAATGTTGACCATAGCCACGCGCTGGGGTTTGGCAAAGCACAGGACACGCGCTGAGTTCGAGGGATTGTTATGGATCGGCTATTGTCGTCGTTGCAGCGATTGGACACGCGCCTCTACCCGAATGCTTCTGGAGCAAGTAATTATCACGAGCCCAAATCGAGTGCCCATGCAATGCTCGGGTCCAATCTATGAACAGCATTCAAATATCGTCATATGGGTGTACTGCGATCCCCACATTACGTCATCAAATTTTGCAAAGGAGAGATTTAATGCAAACGCTTGCTTTTGTCCTTGAAATTACACCGCAACAAAGGAGTTTCTTGGCCAGTGGCGTTACGTGCGAGTATCCTTGAGTCTCACTAGTGCCAGTAAGCTCGTGAAAAGTGAAAAACATTCCTATTGAATATCGTTGCACCGCTCCCTTTAAGCAGCAAAACAGCAAACAACGCAATACTACTTTTGTTGTGCGTGTATGTGCATGCGTGTCTATGTGTGCGGGTATGTCACCGAGCGCTAGGCCGCTTGTGCGAGCGTAGAGGCTTTCAGAGGTTCCGTCGGCACAACAAAGTCTTGTAATTGTAATTCTGCCTGAAATTTTGCAATTACTGGCACTAGAAACTAATTAAATTACAATTACATTTCCTTTTAGCCGAAAGTAATTAATTAGCATTGCAAATTACCAAGAAAAGTAACTAAATTACTGTAATTAAATTACTGTAATTGAATTACTACCAAGTATGCTTTATTAGCTTGAGCCTCTAACCTTTGCTGCTGCATGTGGTTAGTTAAAATAGTAAATAGGCGGCAAGAAAATAACACGCAAACACGACCCTTAATTCTTATAATGGTCCTAAAAATCGCCAGGATAACCAAAACTGTCGCGTCAAATTTTTTTTTATATGACATTCAGTTTGATTAATTTCCGAGTAAGTTGAACGACAGGGCAACGACGGTATGTCCTCTTGTTCAGTTGAAAAATGCCAGCACGTTCTCGGAGCGGCGCCATTTGTACTTTTCAGTGCCCTATCAGGTATATATCCAAAGTATTCACATAAACTATTCAAAGCTAAAGATGTCACTGGAAAAACGGCGAGTTTACAAGCAGCACTGAGTACCAAGCCAACATTTTAGAATTTCTGGTAGAGAAAGCTGCCCCCCAACCTGGACCTCCAGGCAGGCACGTAGCCAAAAAAGGGGGGGGGGCATGCCCCCCCCCCTCCCCCTTGAAATCTTCCATTTTGCTGGGACCTCCGGAAGGACTCTACAACTTGTCAGTCAATGTTGCAACTACCTCGTTGCACCACTGAAAAGTTTAAATGAAAATCACGTTGTCCAAAATGTACCGCGTCATTTGTCACTTGCGCGGTGAACTGTGTCGTTTTTGCGTCAATTTATGGTCGATCTATTTTTGAGGCAGAAAATATTGAAGAGAATTACACTCACAAAGGCTGCCAAACATACAGTTACCATGTCGCCTACTCCGCACCCAGCTGTAACCGTTAGTAGTACTACACTGCACTACGGTGTCTGCACGGCGACCATTTGCAATTCATGGCCCTGTCGCGTTCTCGCGCATGCGCAGACGTTTGCCGAATTTTTGCCGAACTTTCCGCAATACACCTGCGGTGGACCGAATTTGCCCGGATCTGGAAGTTCGGCAGATTCGGTTCATCACTATAGTTTAAATGCTTCAACAAATATTCGTGGGCACGCTGTAGGTACTAGGTCAAACGTCTGCAAGGACATCAATGCTGAATGATGTGTTGCAAGTAAAATGTGAAACAAGAAATGCTAAAGAGAGCATCGACTATCCTATGTGGCATATAGAGCACCAAGAAACTATTTGATATGGCGCTAACCATGAGACGTTGTATTGAGAAGTCCTCCCGTGTGCCTGGCGAATGACGAACCCAGCTTTTGGCGCGAAAATGCGACCTGTGCTGGGACATAAAACGAAACGTACCGCATGACAGGTGTTCCGAGGACACTAGCCCCCGGCCATTATATGGTCCTTCCGCATGTCCACACATTGCTGTGTTTGGCCCTCAACTTGCCCTCCAAGGACAACGACGTGCAGACATTTATAGAATCTAGGAAAAGTTCAAGGTCCGCGTTTAGTAACAGACATCTCAGGCATATTGGCGCTGTTCAACCGTGCAATCGCTTCATCACAGCGAGCGATGTCGCCGCGTTAGGGCGTCGGGGGGGGGGGGGGGAAAAAAAAAAAAAAAAAACCTAACACGGCGACATCGCTTTCATTGGCAATTACCTGGTGAACAGCCAATATACCTGAGATGTCTATTACCGCGGATATGAACTTTTCTAGATTCTATAAATGTCTGCACGTCGTTGTCTGGAGAACAGGGTGAAATTGCAATGTGGACATGCTGAAGAACCATATAATGGCCGAAATTGTGTCCTCAGACACCTGTCATGCAGTACATTCGTTTTATGTCCCAGCACAGAGTGCATTTTCTTTTCAAAAGCTGGGTTCTCAACACAGACTCTCAATACAACATCATGGTTAGCATATCAAATAGTTTCTTGGTGCTCTATATGCCACATGAATAAGTCGATAACACTAAGCATTTCTTGTTTCACATTTCTGCAACGCATCATTCAGCATTGTTGTCGCGCAGACGATTTGACCTGTACTGCAACGATGCCCGCGAACGGCGATATAGTGATGAGCGAATCTGCCGGGCATAGTCCATTGCGGAAAGTTCGGCGAAATTCGGCAGGCGATCTGCGCGCGGAAGTGACTGAGCCAGCATGGAGATACAGATGTCGCCGATGCCAGTACCGGCAGTGCGAATGTAATACTGCAACGGTTACAGCAGATTGTAATTGGCGGCATAATGCTGTATGTTTGGCAGCCTTTGTGAGTGTAAATTCTCTTCGAAGTATTTTTCTATAAATAGAATCGACCATAGCAAAAACGGCACAGTTCGCGCGCAAGTGACGCGGTACATTTTTGAACAACGTGATTTTCATTTAAACCAGTGGTGCAACGGAATAGTGCTGACAAAGCTATGGAAATCGGAGAATCTAGCAAAATGGAAAATTTCAGAGGAGGGGGGCATGCCCCCCCCCTTTTTTGGCTGCGTCGCCTGCCTGGAGGTCCAGGTGAAATTCTCTGCAGAAATTCTAAAATGTTATTTATTACTCGTGCTGCTGTAAACTCGCCGTTTTCCAGTGATCTAGCTTGAACATGTGAATACTTTGGATATACCTGATAGAACGAAAATAAAATGGCGCCGCTCCGGAAACGTCTTTGGCATTTTCAACTGAACAAGGACATACCGTCATTGCCTTTTGTCGTTCAACTACTCGGAAATTAATCAAACTGAATGTCATAAAAAAGGGTACGGCGGTAGTTTTGGTTATTTTAGCGATTTTTAGGACCATTACTGGAATTAAGGTCGTGACACGTGTTATTTCTTGCCATATATTTATTTTAATAGCCATGCATGTAAAGATTAGAAATGGCAATAAACGTAAACACAATTGGTAATTCAATTGCAATTTATTACAGTAGTATGGTGCCTTTCTTGGTAATTTGCAATGCTGGTAATTACTTTCGGCTAAAAAACCAATTTGCATTAGTTTCTAGTTGCCGTAATTGCAAATTTCAGGCGGTGCAATTACAAACTTCCGACAGAACCTCACGAGCCTCTGCATTTCAGCGGCCTAGCGCTCGGTGACATACCCGCGCGCATGAACGCATATACATACACGCACAACAAAGTAGTATTGCGTTGTTTACTGCTAAGGAGCGGTGCAGCAGTAATAGGAATATTTTCACTTTCACAATTTACAGCACTGGAGACTCAAGGATACGCATGCAATAAGAAACTCTTTTGTTGCGGTGTAATTTCAAGGACAAAAGCAAGCGTTTGCATTAAATCTCTCCTTTGCAAAATTTGATGACGTAATGTGGGGATCGCAGTACACACCATATGACGATATTTGAATGCTGTTCATAGATTGGACCCGAGCATTGCGTGGGCACTCGATTTGGGCTCGTGATAATTACTAGCTCGAGAAGCATTCAGGTAGAGGCGCGTGTCCAATCGCTGCAACGACGACAATAGCCGATCCATAACAATCCCTCGAACTCAGCGCGTGTCCTGTGCTTTGCCATACCCCAGCGCGTGGCTATGGTCAACATTGGCGGCTATGTAATCGGCTCCAGATCACGTGGCCGCTTGTTCTGACTGCGAGTTGAGGGGGTGAACGCTGCTCGCTTTTCTTTAATTTTTTTTCTGGGACTTCTATTGCGTGGAAAAACGAAAGCGTGTTTCATAGGTCATTAACGTCGAGGATTCATTCCAAGCGGTATTTGCGAGTACATGATTGTTGCCTCGCCCCTTTAAGGCCCGTTCACACTCTTGCGAGCTCTCAGGCCCATTCACACTCTCGTAACCGAGTACGACCGACAGAGACGAGACCTGTTGAAACCTCTTAAAATTTCTTAGGACGGGGGAACACACTGGCACGCTGGGGCCATCTATGCGGTGACCCTGGAACTGCATTTCACAAGAGCGAAGGTTTTGCAGGATTTCCGAGGTCAAATGTGCGTAATACCTATAAGAAAGTCTCGTTTATAACGTTGACAAAAGGTTTTCGAGCCAAGAAAGGAAGGATAATGCGCGAGAGAAATAGAAAATATGCCGGACCACCAAGTTTACACTGCTACCCAATAGATGGCGCCAGTGTGTCCTCTCGTCGTAAGAGGTTTCAAGGCACCCAGTTCTAAGAGGTCGCAGAGAGTGTGAACGGGCCTTTAAAACTGGGTTCCTTAAAACCTCTTACAACGAGAGGACACACTGGCGCCATCTATTGGGTACCAGTGTAAACTTGGCGGTCCAGCATATTTTCTCTTTCTCTCGCGCATTATCCTGTCTTTCTTGGCTCCGAAAACCTTCTGTGAACGTCATTGACGAGCCTTTCTTATAGGTATTACGCACATTTGACCTCAGATATCTCGTAAAACCTTCGATCTTGTGAAATGCGGTTCCAGGGTCACCGCATAGATGGCGCCAGAATGCCAGTGTGTTCCCTCGTCCTAAGAAATTTTCAGAAGTTTAAACAGATCTCGTCTCTCTCGGTCGTTTTCTCCTCTCTTTCCTAAAGGCGCCCTTTGTTTGTACAGGCTGCCTACTGTTGGAATTCGCGTACCGCCGCCGATACGCCGTTCCCCACGTGGTCCGTCAACAACCCGAGTCCTTGTTCAGCCTGGTTCTTTCACGGGAGTGGGATTCCGCTCCCCGTTTATTGGTACATAAAACAAAGTGCTCAATTCAACACTCAAACTAATGTACAAAGGCACGCGGCATCGCACTAGTGTTTACACTCGCCCGTAAAAGTCCGAGTTAGACACAAGAAAGGCCCCAGGCCACGCGTCCGATTGCCTTAGATCCGGTCGCATACGCACTTGCCTGGTTCCGCTGCCGTCTCGAATCCCTAAGACTCTTGCCTCCCAGTTACCCGACAATATCGACTCGGAGGTTCCTCCTCGCCCGCCATCGACCTGTAGCACGACCAGCTGGCCCCTAGGAGCGACAGCCGCGTCCGAGGCCGGGTCGCAGATCCCGATCGGCTGCGGCCTCTGACCATGTGCTCGTGGTAGACGAAGACAACTGCTTGAACCTCGTCTGAACAGAAGGTCCACGGTCTTCCTTCTCGGATCCTCAGGTGGGCCACCTACAGCATGGTTACCAAAAGTGATGGATTCGGTGATTCTAATCTAATAATAAACTGTGCAAAAAAAAACCGTTTTTGAACCCGGCAAAAAAAATGTGTTGCTATGGAAGTAATACGGAGTAATCGGATGGTGCACTCTTGATGTAATGGCCAATTACCTCTTCTTCGGTGTCGTAAAAAGTACTTTAAGTGCACTGTACCTACAAAACGAAAATCAGTCCACTTCCGAAGACTAGGATTGTAAGACAGGAAATGGGCAGGTAGCTGGATTCCAGCTGGGTCCAGCCAGTCAACTATGTCCGGCTAGATCAACTGGACTGCCTCACTTCCAGTTCTCCAATCAGCTTGGAAGTGGGCTGGAATTTTCCTGAGTAAAATACTACTTCAAGTAGGTCGAAAGCTTTCATGCTTTTACTGAGATACGAACATGTATAGGCTTTACTTAATTTGTTATGTTTCCCGGTGAGAGGTATTCCCAGCTGCTAAATTCTGTCTTCAATTAAATTTGAATAACAAAGTGATGCTTTGTCAACTCTGAAAGATGCTGGGAGGGATATTCTACTCTTACCCGAAACGCGGGCGGAACGACGCATCGCTCCGTTTGTACTGGGGGCGGCTCGGCGTAATTGCGCTCTTTCAAGGGGCGTTCTTGGCTTTCCCAGGGCTTTGCGGAGCGCACGTTTGTCTGCTTCTTCCGCAAAGGTTACGATTCTGCCAGAACGCCTAACTCTTATTAACGGGCTGAAAAAAAAAAGAAGTGGGTAAATTTTGAGGCATCTGAATGTGCCCTTAGCGAAAACTAAGACGTTTGAAATATACCACATTCTAATTTGAGTGTATTTCAAGTACAGTTCATAATTGTAAGTATCACAAAAAATAGACCGAAAATATACATTTCTTTTTTACTTAGTACTAAAATATATTTCTGAAAATCTTTTTAAAATACCTTTATCTAAACTACATTTGAAGTACTCTTCATGCGTTCTGAAATATGTAAATACTAAATTAGTAGGCACAAAATACACTTTCACATAGATTTCTTCAAATAATGAATTAATTACATGCCAAATATACTCCAACCATAATAAAAATGCAGCGATCAAAAAATATGTGCAGAATACTTTTAAAAGCACCTGGAAATCGTAAATACTGTTGTGTTATACTATAAATATCTTTTGACTGCAATCTTGGTAGTTTGACTTAAACTACCAAAGTATCGAAAAGCTCGCCTATCAGAAGCTCTCTTCAAGCAGATGTGGAGTACGCTCAAGTGCCTAAAACCGTATAACATTTGATTAATTTGTCAATTGAGTTGTGTAGCATCGCACTGATAAATCAGCCCAGTTTACGTTATTGTTTTCTTTTTTCTATCAAGAACACACCTGATGAGTCTCTTGCACACCAATCACAAACGGGGTTCGGGAATTACAACCACAACACCTGCTGATGCTAGAAAGCTTCAGCAAGTGCTGTGAGCAGATATGTATGGCGTGGTTTGTGTTAGCACAATGTTAGTTCACTGAATGTCTATACTCACCATTGTATGTGATGTGAGTAGTGACTTTAATATAGTGACGTTAATGACCGTATTAAATAGTCAACTAGTAAAGAAAAGCAAAAATAACTATTTTAAAGTGAAGAAGCGGGCTTGACTAGCCTCGCCCTGAGTGGTGCTATGCAGAGAGAAGCAAAAAAAACTCTTCTGGGAGCCGTTTTTGTGGATATTGTTGTAGCGATCTGCGCCGAATTAATAATGAGTTGCACCAATACTTTTTAGTAAGAGACATTGTCCACGAATGTCAAAACCGCTGCTTCCCCTATCAAAGACTCCTGGGGGAGGAGATAGAATACTTGGAACCTTAGTAAGTGCAGGGGGGTGGTCACCGGCCAAATGATTACCTTCAATATCCGTAGGTTATATAAGGCTCTGGAGCAATGTCGGCCGAGGACTGTGATTCGGGTGTTCAGTGCGTTATTGTGTTTGTGTTCTAATGTGTAGTTGTAAGATGTATTTAGCAGTGCCTCCAAATACCACGGGGACACCATTTACCTAACAAAATTCAAAATAAAAAAAAATAAAAAGAATTGTGGAGCTGATTTTTAACACATAAATGGCATCTTGAGGGGGAAGGAATTATATTTTTGGTATATCTAAAATCTTTCCTGATTAATATTTGATATATTTCGAGTACCTTATGCACGTATTGAGAATGTGAACAAAACAATACAGAATGAAAACAAAATTAATATTCATATTCAATATATTTCAACTTTGTTCCAAGTATGGCCTCTTTTTTGCTAGGGAGTGAGCTCTACCCACTATCCTTTCAACCTAAGCCAATCAGAGCTCGGCCGTCGTTCTGACGTCACCGAAACTCCTGCGTAAGAAGCAGACGACTTGCTCTCCGCATACACATATCCCGAGGTGAGCAAAAAACGTACCTCTAACAAAACTTGGCGTATCGTAACGCGAGACGCACAATCGTCTTTGGAGACGTCATCTGGTCATTCGCCGAGTGATGTAATGGCTGTTAAAATACCGATACCAATAAGTGCCTTATAAGATGATTATGTTAAATAGTTGTCAGCGAGAGAACAACAACTACTCTGTGGCAACTTGACTTGATCCAATACTTGCCGCCATTTACGAAAATAACTGATGCACCCCAATTACCCCTGTAGGGGCAATGCATACTAGTCAAAAAATATATGCTGTATAGAGGAATAAGAGGGCATCATGAAATCTTGTTAAATTACTTGTACTTTACTTTGAAAGTACATTGTATGTATAGTACTTTACTTCAAGTAGACCGCGCCGGGTGTACTTACTACTTTACTGAAAGTATAACCTCTCGTTTACTTTGCAGTTCACTTCAAATACTCTTTAGATGTACTTTACCCAACAGTGCTTTTATTCTCAAGTAATCTAATTGAATATTTTTAACCAAAAGTATTCGTAATTATAGTCGATTTTTTTTTTTCGGACGATGTGTACAAGACTATTTTAGGCACACAGCTATGCAACAGCCCCCACTTAAAGCGAGGGTGAATCTTTTGTCAGGATAAGGAGAAAGGGTTGAAGGTATGAGAGTGTGATGTTTACATTGAATATCTTATCACGACTCCCTGTTGGCCACTTCAAGGATAATTAAGAGTCTGAGCCTCCATTAAATTCTTTCAGTGCAAACTTAATAGATTTTACCTTGGACTGCCGTAAAAAGAACACTAGTAATTTTGGTGCTGTTGCCAAATAATAACACGGTACCTTAATCAGAACTCAACTCCCATGTACCACTCAGATTAGGTGAGAGAAAAAAAAGACACAAAACGTGATGAATGTAGAACGCCGTGTGCTGAAGCCTCAACAAACATACAATAGGCAAATACATTCAGCGTGAGAAAAAAGCCATTGAATTATATTATGGCTTTCAAGGGAAAGTACTTACACATTACTTTAAAAGTAATGAATAACTGTAATTATTGACTTCATGTGCGCTAGTAATTCTAATTGTGGCAGACAGATTTATGAGGGAAATAGTTGCAGTTGTAATTAAATAACATTTCAGAAGTAATTTAACCAAATATGGCACCACCTCCCCCTCCCTCCCCTCCTCTCCCCTCCCCTCCCCCTCCTCCCCCCACACACACACACCTTTTATTTTTTCACCCCTCAAGTTTTGTTTTTAGAATTGGTTTTAAACCAACTGAGGTAAAACCTAGAGTGCCTTCATGTGCGCTTCGCATAGAGTGATGCCAACTGTCTGTTTCCCTTTCCCACACCCTCTTCCACCGCCATTTTGTTCCTCATTGTTTCCCCGTCCGCCCGGAAAGTGGCCTTTGTGTCCATCGCCGAGGGGAAAATGCTAATCCTCCCTCTGTGGGTTTCACAACGCTGCTCCGAACTTGTGAGATAAGGTGCTTGTTTCCGGGATTATCGCCGAGAACCAAAATGGCTGCTGGTTTGTCGGCGAGTGGTATTACAAGGGTGGCATCACCTAGCAAAGCGCACATGAAGGCTCCCTAGTAAAACCCATCAGTTTAACATCAGCTGCGGTTTGTGGAACTCCCAGTTGGTTTTAGGTTTTATTGATAACCTACAGAATAGCACAATGACTAATATCTGTCTATACGCCGACATCTGTGTGGTTTGCCGCAGTACTAAACACTTTCACATTACCTTAAATCAATTATTAGTTTACAAATAAACATCCCCCTTCCCCACCTTTGTACCTTCACCAGTGATCTGATTGGTCCAAGTCATTTTGCAGCGCCTCTTGAAGCAGCCAAAAATATTTTGGAACGGAAAGAAATAACTTTTAGAGCACAAGCATATAGATTGTTATCATTCACTTTACTGAAAATACTATGAGTTCGCCTGTCCAGCTAAAAGACAATGCTTTTTTCAGTTTTCCACTCCTGTTAGTGTACGAGTACAATTGCACAACACCCAGTTTGATTCCCAAAACACTGAACTAGTTTTGTTATTTAAAAAGGAACATTACGGCAGCCACGTTCAGACATGTCCTGATTGATGAAAGATATAGCGTGATGAATATCTATGAATGGTTATTTTAGGTATGGAGTCAAAAGTAAACCAAATATGAGTAGTATTCCACTAAAATCACGTCAGAATATATTGAATAACGTTGCACGTCAACTTGAATGTTTGGCGTTTAGGTTCTGAATGTTGCAATAAAAATGCACACCTATTATTAGCTAAAACAAAGCTTTTGTCATTTAATTACGTACACCAATTAACTTTTAAATCTGGAGTTCTATGATTATGTCAGATCGGCATCTGGGAGATAAACACGCCTTAAAGATTCAGGTGAACTTGTTAAGATCATTCCCAAGTTTTCGTTAGTTTACTGCCAAAGGTAATATAGTTTTAGTTTAAAATTTATTGACTGTGCCCACGAAGAGTTGAAGGATTTGACATAGAAATTAAACCAGTCCAGCTCCACCTGCTCAGTGTAAACCTAGGATTTGATACAGAAAAAAATTGGGGAAGAAACTATGTTGGTGCCTAATTAAGCGATTAGCAGCAGACATAATTGAAAGAGCCGTGGGCGGTCACGTGTGAATTTTCCAGCTAAATGTAGCAGGTACACTGAATTTGTATGCAGGTCACGTG
Source organism: Ixodes ricinus (assembly GCA_037355805.1). Classification (NCBI taxonomy): domain Eukaryota; kingdom Metazoa; phylum Arthropoda; class Arachnida; order Ixodida; family Ixodidae; genus Ixodes; species Ixodes ricinus. Next base: position 816 of record JAZHYW010041897.1, on the reverse strand, counting down.
ACATCAGGTCACGTGACGTCATTTTCCCTGCTAAGTTTAGTGGGGAAACTGAATTGGTGTTGAGGTCATGCGACATTGCCGTGTGACGTCATTTTTCCCGCTACATTTAGCGGGAACAAATTCAGTTTCACCGCTAGATTTAGACGGTAAAATGGACGTCACATTGGCGTTGAAATCATGCGACGTCCATTTTCCCGCTACTTAATCTGTGCATAGGTCACGTGGCGTAATTTTCCAAGCTAAATTTAGCAAAAAAACTTGATTGATGTTAAAAGCACACTGACACCCCCCAAAAAAAAAATTGTTCATTTTTTGCCAAGCGATTTAATATGGTCTGAGAAGACTACCCAATTAATATTTTGCTAGTCACGTATTATTTTAATACAGCCTAAAAACGCAACTGCTCGAAGCCGAAACCTGCACACGGAGGTCGTGTGTGCCGGAAGTCACGTGGCTACACTCGACCGTGCGAATGCAGCCGGTCGGCTTTAGGTCGATCAGTTTTGCTTCCCGATTTCCCTCCAACAAAGGCACTACCTAGACTCGAAGTCGGGCACACCACGCATTGGCCACATTCGCACCTAATAAAAGAAACCGTGTATGCACTTCGTGCTTGGCAGCTTGCGCCAAGTGCTGTCTTCAGCCACGAAAGGGCGACAGCTCGGCAACGTTTTCGTGTAAATCGGCTGGGTGGTCGGGCGTGTCGTGCAGAATGAATTCCAATTCTCTTGATCGGTCCAAAATTTCTCTTTCGAAGGAAGACAGATGCGCCGGTACTACGAACGACAGTTCTGATGTAGAAGCAATACGTAGCCA
>JAZHYW010041896.1:0-29604 GCA_037355805.1 Ixodes ricinus | reverse complement strand
GGGGTGAAGGAGGCTGAGAGGAAAATGTAGGAGTGAAAAATGCAGGGAGAAATCTGCTGTAACGGTGTACAGGTCACGAAAGCAGTACATAAGAAAGGAAATTGTGTTTGCAATCCACTGGGAAGTTCTTTGCTGTACGAGGCGTGAACAGGAGTTTTGAGGACGAGGAGACGTAAAGGGCTAACTTTCACGAGACAGACACAGTATGTGTCGCCTGCCGTAATGAGAGCGAGACACTAGAGCACTCTGGTTTTGAAGTGCATGGGGCTTCGGCTTGCCCGTCCCTGAAGAGGCAATTGTTTTGGCCGGGGCCTCTGGAGTTTTACTGGAGGCGATGGAATGACGGACGAGAAAAGAATTACGGTCACAAAGAGGCGATTAGAAGATTGGTGGAAAGTATCTCGGGAAATTTGAATGATGCACAACTAACTAGCCCAGCTGGGGAGAGGCGGGACAGAGGAAAATGGGGACTCCCTCCGGCGTGGCTCCGGCCTAAAGTCTCAACCCTTTCTCCCAGTGGGTCCGGTGCTACGATAACGGCGACAAGGTTTGACCAGAGGACAAATGGCGACTCCCCGCCGGGGGGAAGAGGTAGGAGGTCATGCTTTTAGTTTTGTTGTACGATCGTTCGAAGGTCATCCTGGTGATATCCCACACTGCCTGGTGATAGTTAGGGGGAGAAAATTGGACTTAGAAGGGCGGGAGGAATCACATGTTTGTCTTTTTAGACTTAAGCTAGGTGGCGCAAGCTGCCGCCCGTTACAAAGGGTATAGCCATTAACATCTATTCATCCATCACTGATTTCTATGACCATTTACTGGATCACTGGTCACCCCTCCGCAAAAGTGGCCACCGGTCGGCCATCTTACGGCACTCACTCTAGCGTTGTCAAGCATAGGCAGTTACCATGGTTACCATCTGTAAGTCACGTGACAACAGATGCAAAGATCATGTGACCACAGCCTTGACAACGCTTCAGCGGGTGTCGTAAGATGGCCCACCGGTGGCCTCAATCGCGCAATGGGCTCGAAGCGGGAATGCGCGATTCTTCAAAGAAAGAGTCATAGAGATCAGCGGGGTACATCTTCACCCGTATCGGTGCACCTCAGTGAGAAATAAGACGCACAGTTTCAGTGGCTCTAATGTGACACGCTACCTTCACTAGTCAGTAATCTGCTTGAGGTCAACGCAAGTTACAAAGGAGCTGAACTCTTTCGTCAGTTTTAGTGGCAGAGTGATTGCCGCTGCAGCCTACAGTAGCCCTATAGACCGACACGCGGACCGACTCTGTTTACCAACACGCCGCAAGGCCGCGCATGCCGCGGTAGCTATGTGGGCAAGAGCAGCCCGGCTCTCCGTGTTTTCGCCATTGCGTTCTACGGCGTGCGCTCGTTGTTGTCGTTGTAGGGACGCTTGTATCTTTATTTGTGCGTCGTATTTCCTGAGAACGTATGTCGTATCCTATGCCCGACTATTTGAGCTCGCTGCCCGAGCCTGAACGGCAGCGGTATCGAAACTAAACTGTGCAGTGACGGCGTTGCCTTCGACGATCCGTATGCCGTAAACAAGGCCTGCTGGACTTCCGACGTAAAGTTGCTGCCACCGAAGTCGACGGCTCATGTCGTCGTTTATTTAGTTTTTCGCCAAGCCAGTTCACGGCCGACACGGTGCAGGCGTACAAGTCTCTCGAGGCTTACGATTACTTCGGAGTCGGTTTCCGCACTGCCGGCGGGATCATCAGTCTGTGGGTCTGCGGAAGTGTGTGTATTCATTAATTGATTAAATACACACAGCGTCTTCAAGTCAAGGTATGATACTTTTCCTACCCTCATGACCACAAGGCATGACAAGCAGTAACGCTTGGTCCCTTTCTGCAGTCTTGGCGGTAACACGTTACAAGTAAACGGCGTTGCCGGTAACGCGTCACTTTTTCCAATAACGTAGTAACCTACTCGTTACGTTTTCGACACAGTAATGGGTAACGTACTTACGTTACTACTTCAAGTAACGTAGTTACGTTAATCGTTACTCCTTCCCAAGTCTTAAAGAAATTACACTTCAATTTTTTCCGTGTTTTAGGCGTCAAGCCATGTTTTTCTTGGCGTTTTTTCTCGTGAGTATTTAGGTAGAAACCGTAAAACGAGATAAAGTAATTATGTTCAGTTTCTGCACGAACATAATGTTTCTTGATATATGTACATGTATCGTCAAAACCGTAAACATGCTAAATCTTAATTTAAAAAAAGTAACGCAGAAGTAACGTGCGTTACTTTTTATCAGTAGCGGTAAAGGGTTCACTTTTATTTTAGGGCAACGTAGCCTCGGTAACGCGCATTGCTTTTATTTGCAAGTAACGAGTAACGTATTTCGTTACTTTTCTCCGGTAACACCTACAACACTGCCGTTCTGCCGCCGATCCTCTTCTGCTGGGTAGCACTGGGCGTAGCGAGCTCTCCGACGAGCGCTTGGCCGATGTTTTGCGCGCGAACACACATGGGAACAAAATCCCGGTGGTCTTGATCAGGCAACGCTTCCCTGCACATAAGCAAGCCTCGGGACGGAGATTGAAAATGGAAGCCGCACTTGCCTTCAAGAAAGTGTTTGCCGCACAAACGGTCGTTCGCGCGAGGCGACGATTCTTTTCGATCCACGGATATTATCCACCTTTTATGCCTTTCAGAGTCTGCCGGGAACTTGTGGAAACTCACTCCGCTACTTTTCTTGTACATTTCGGTGCAATTAACGGCAACACAGCTTCGCGGCATGCTGAAATGCTATGACGCCCATGCGAAACGTGCGCCCTTTTGCCCACACCCTGCCACACCCCCGGCTCCGGCGCGATCGCAGCGCCGCCGCAGCTCCGTGACGTCAAGCCCGCGTGTCGGTGTATACCTCCTTAACTAAAATGCCACCGAAGTATATCATAATTGCCATGTCGAAGTTTAAATCAGCCATAACTGCTTAATAGGACAGAAAGAAAGTTGGGCTGGTTGATACGAACCTATTGCGAAAAACCGCACGAAAAGATACGACGGAAGAAGAACGAGAACCAAAATGACCAAGCTGCTGCGCTTGGCCTTATCAGTTCTCATTATTCGTACCTGTTCTCTCTCTTCTCAGCAATACCTTATTATGTACCGTACTTTTCGGACTATGTGCGTGTTTAAAAGTTGAAATTTTAAACAATGCGGACTATCGAAGGATTTGTTTTGTTCTAGATCGTTTACTGTGACAAGACGTGGAGGATTTTATGAATAACACAGAGTATAATAATGTTGATGTATGTGTGTTGGAAGCTTTTTGTGAGCTAATACAGCAGACATTTGTCAAGGTGTGCTGTGTATGATAATTTTCACGTTCGGACTACTCACTAAGCTCAGACTATGCACTGGTTGGAAAATATAGGCAAAAACCGTTTTTTTTTTTCAAAAATTGTTTTTATGGTTTATGCCTGCGGGTGCGGACTATAGTTCGGAAAATACGGTAAATATATGCTGCATCCGCCCTGACTAGATGGTATCGAAGGTTGTACACTAAATTCGTTAATGGGCTAATTTGGTCTTTCTAGCTAATTACACTTCCTAACAATGTTAAAGGGATGGTGAACCGATATTTGGATTTCAGAAAAACAATGCAGGCAGATGTAGGTGGACGCTACGATTCCTACGACACTACTCGTAAGGCGATATCTCGAATGGACGGCCGTATTTTGAGAAAAAGAGGTCGAGATTGAACAAGGCCGACGAGGCGCGTGACGTCAAGATACCTAGTTTCCTCCTCTCTTCGCTTCGCTCCCTCAAGGCGGTGAGGCGGAGAAGACGCGAGGCCGTTCCTCTCCTTCTCGGAGAAACATGACGTCAACAAACCTGTCAAATGCGCCTCCTTTTCTTGAAAAACACGGTCATCCGTTTGAGATATCGCTGTATGAGGGATGTCTTGGTGTTTGTAGCATCCTGTTGCACGCTTTTGCCGCGTGTTTTGTGGAATCGAGATTTCGGTTCAGCATCCCTTTAAACAAATAAGCCCGCTAAATTTAGTGGTGAAATATACAGGGTGTTTTACTTTAGGATTTACAGATTTGTTTTAGAAAACCCGTGAACGATACAAAAATGGGGTACGTGCAGGTGTCTTATATGACCAGGAGTACAAATATAGGGACTAATCGTCACAATTAGTCGAAACATTAACTAGTACTTGCGCGTAAACTTGAATTGGTGAAAAGAAACACATGGTTTAAATTACAAAACTGCTGGAGAATCTATCAGATAAGTAAAAAAGAACAGAATATAAGTAAAATTGAGAAAGATTTGGGACAGGTGGAAGCGCGGTGATGAACTGGAAGTTACCACTCTTGCGGTGGGTGCAATGGTGGCACTGCGAAACCACGAGACGATTGGCGAGATGCGATTTGACACGGCAAAATGGCGACGATCGTCTCCGAATTCAATCTTGGCGACGTAGATGCCAACTATTAATACTCTATTCTAGGTTACAAGAATGAAGGACCATGAATGCAGGCAAGAGAGGGGCTCTCAAAGCCCTCCACTCTTGCCGCTTTAGCGGAACGAATGCTGGGGAAGCGATCCATTTCAAGTAACAGATTACTTGATAATCTCTTACTTTTTCAAGCAATTTTATAATAGCCAGGTTACTTCTTTGTGGCAGTAATTTGTAAAGTAATTTCGTTACTAAATATTTATAACTTATTACTTGAATTACTCGTTACTTTTTTAATATTAACGTATTTTCAGAATATGAGCAGAGCATATTTCAAAAGAATCCTTCTGAAAACCTTGAGGTCTTAAATAGTAGATTTAGCTTATAAGAGTACCATTAATACGGTCAAGGAGGATTATTTTCTCTGGCTTAGCAAAGGCTATCAGCACCAACTCCAAAGCATTCTGGAGTCACCTTAAGAAAATACGGGAACAAAGAACAGGCGTCCCGAGCATTACAAATAGTGGTACGGTCATAACCGACAATGATATGAAAGCTAACTGTTTCAATGAATATTTTCAGTCACTATTTCTTAAAAACAGTAGCTATCAAAATTTGATGAGTTCTTAACTCTTACAGATAAGGTAGAAAATGCCATGTTTTCCGTCATAATTACACTAGAGGGAATAAGAATTATTTTTTTTAAAGTCTTTAAATGTAGACACGTCAGTCGGCCAAGACGAGATGTCTCCCAGGGTATAAAGAGCCTGCGCGGGTATAGTGTCGAAATACTTTTATGTAATTTTTTGTAAGTCGCTCGAAACTGGGTTACTCCCCTAAAGAATGGGAAAAAAAACGTATGTTTTACTAATTCAAAAAACGGACGAAAATCAATCGTTGACAGTTCTATGTCGATTTGGTTAAGTTGCATATCATGTAAAATATTTGAACATATTGTCTATAGCAGCATAATTAAGCACTTAGAATATAATTTTTCTGTCCTAACCAACACTGCTTTCGTTAAGGAGTCTCCTGCAACACCCAATTAATTTAACGTGTTCATGATTTCTTCAGTTCGGCTGAAAATAGGCAGCAAACTGACGCAATATTTATAGATTTCTGTAAAGCATTGGATACTGTTTCACACCTATTCTTATTGCACAGAATGAGTGCTCTAAACATAGACAGCACTTCTGGTGGAAGAAGACTATCTTAGTGTGAGGAAACAGTGCGTTGTCCTAGGGTGTAAGAAATCCAAATTTGTAGACGGAACTTTGGGGTACCTTAAAAGACACTAACACCCTCCAATTTTTTTTTCAGGCGATTTAATATTGTGTCAAAAGACTACCCAATTAATATTTTGCTACTGAGCCAAGTATATTTTAAATGAAGTCAAGAAACGCAACTGCTCGAAACCGAAACCCTAGCACGGAGGTCGGAGAAACGGAAGCCTCGTAACTACACCCAAACAAAATTGCCTCTTTTCTTTATTTTTGCCGCGTGCACAGGCAGTATTGGCGTTGCAGGATTTCTTTGCGATTGCTTTGCAGTTATGTTTGTTCCTCTCGCTGTTATACACTTCAAGGTTCCTTGTTTTGTACATTGAAGAGTTGGAAATGAGTAGTGAGTGCCCGTGATGTGGTGAATGGCCGTGATCGGCTCCGGAAAGAATGCCCCCAAGATGTTGCGTGAGGAGCTACCTCACAGGTTGTGCATCCAAAAGTGGCATTGTGCGGCAGAGTCTGCACAAGTTTCCGAAAGATCAACGGGATCGGGACCAATGGCTGGCTGCAATTCCGGCAGAATAGTTACAGGCACCTCGGAAAGCGGACGCTACCCGATTTATAAGCTCCTCGCATTTTGTGCAAAGTGACTACATTGAGTCGCAGGTGTCAAAAAGGGAGTCTCATACCATTTAATTCATCAATGTTTTGTCCACAACATTCTTTTTTTCAGTAATAATTGTTAAAAAAGAAATGTAAATATATTAAAATGTTTTACAAAAAAAAATAGTTCGCCCACTCTTGAGATTGAATCCGCTGCGCGTGAAGCGGACACCTTTCCACTCAGCAACTCCACAATTTTAAGTAGTCGTTTTGACAAATCGTGTTATACGACACTCAATAGGGGACGACTACCCGACTGGTGTCTTCAGCTACGAAAAGGTGGCTCGACGACTCGGCGACGTCTTCTCTTTCGAAGGAAGACATATTCGCCGGTACCGCGAACGACAGTTCTGAAGTAGAGGTCCCACTCCCGTCGTCCGCCGCCATCGCCGTCCAGCCCGCGAGCCCCATCATACGTGATACGACGCCATGTTGGGAATTACGCAGTGAACGCTTAGAATGCTTCCGATTCTCTATGTAACTTTCTTCTTTTTCAAACAACGTCTTTGCAGTTTTTTAGAAGCCACAAAAAACGGGTTTCATCTCCTTTTTTTATTTTTAATATTGAGTGTGTGCCTTCGATGACCCATGACTTTGATGAAATTTGGTGGTTGAGTCTAAACCTTAGAAAACGGCCCGTGACCTCGAAGAGAGAGTGAGCGCGACTCAAACCGGCCAGTTCTCGATCCGCGGTTTTCGGGCGGAAAGAAACCGAATTTCGAGCCGCAAATTCTGTTCCGGGTGCTTGGGCCCTCATATGTCACGTACAACTAAAAACACTCGGCGAGCATAAATGCCCTGTCAGTGTCCCTTTAAAGTTCAGTTTTAGGACCACTTATATTTTTAATCTACATCAATGATTTAATCTTTATGTCTTCTAACATCAGATTATTTCGCGGACCATTGCGTAACCTACAGGGCAATAGAAGAGTGCTAATGTCATGTCGTTTTTGCATGAGGATCTCAAACGGGTTAGTTCATAGCGCAAAACCCGGCAGCTGGGGTTAAACACAAGTAACTGCCTTCACGTCACATTTAGTAAAAAGAAACAGGGTAAATGGATTCCGCGTAGCGCTATTGGACGAGACTCGTTGCAAAAAGTATCCGAAACTAAATATCTTGGTGTCATTATTTCAGAAGACCTCTCATTCAATCAACACATAGATATGATATTGAAAAAGGCTGGCAGGGTCCTTAGCCTAGTCATCCGCCACCTTCGTATTGCTCCTCAAATCTTAAAAGACATTGCGCATCGCCCACTAGTTGGAACACACCTCGAATATGCAAGCGCAGTATGGGACTTGCATCAGAAACACCTCGTAGGTAAGATAGACGGTGTTCAAAATCATTCTCTTAAATTTATAGTAAATAACTATTCTCGATCAGAAAGTGTGATAGAGATGAAAGCTTGTAAGGGTATCGAATCATATGAAAAAGTGCGCAAGTAAAATAGACTTAAGCCATGCTGAACCGAAATCTGGATTCCACAAAACACGCGGCAAAAGCGTGCAACGGGATGCTACAAACACCAAAACATCACTCATACAGCGATATCTCGAATGGCTGACCGTATTTTTTGAAAAAGGAGGTGCATTTGACAGAAATGTTTACGTCATGTTTTTCCGAGAAGGAGAGGGAACGGCCTCGCGTCTTCTTCGCCTCGCTGCCTTGAGGGAGCGAAGCCGAAGAGAGGAGGAAACTAGGTATCTTGACGTCACGCGCCTCGTCGGCCTGGTTCAATCTCGACCTCTTTTTCTCAAAATACGGCCGTCCATTCGAGATATCGTCTACGAGAAGTGTTGTAGGGATTGTAGCGTCCCGTCTACATCTCCTGCATTGTTTTTTTTAACCCCAAGTTTTGGTTCACCATCCCTTTAGACTTATCTACGCTAGTAATAATGATATAATCTTGAATCAACAAACAAATTTATCTTCAAATGCCCCATTATATATCGAACAGGAAGGTTCATGAAAAGAAATTACGTGAACTAAAATGTCGAATTAACTATATGTTTTTTGTTGTTGTTTTTTTGCGAGAACTATATTGGGATGGAATGAGCTACCTCCGGATATTCTACTAGCTGACAGTGCGTCTTTTGGAAACCTGATCAATGCAATGTAAATTTCTTTGTGATTATTTTTGGAGTTATTGAAATTTTGAAATTTCATTGTTATGAGTTGTTTTGAATTATGTATATTTATATTGTTGGTTGCTGGCTTGTGCAGTATGTGTGAATTTCCAACGTATAAATGTGATCTGCAATTCACTCCTCTGCTGTAATGCTCAGGCGCTGCAGAGTACGAATAAATAAATAATAATAAAATAATACAAAAACTAGAGCAATATGAGTAAACAATTAAGCAGCATAAATAGCAAGTTCAACAAAACAGAAAACATCGTGAAGAAGAGGCTCACCAAAACGAAAACATTGTGGTTTGAATCACCATCGCTAGAACCATCAGAACATGAAACGCATATACAAATATGCGAACAATAAAGATAAAAAGACGACACTGAATAAGCTCTGCCTCTTTCCATCGCCTTCCATTGTTGTGTTTTTTCTCCTGCGTATGAAAAATAGAATGCAGGGTTGCAGAACATTTTTTAAACATCACAATTGTTTCTATTATGTTCTTGATAAGTGTACGGGAGAAGTAACGCCAAAGTAATTTGCAAAGTAACGAGTAGAGTAATCCGTTGCTCTTCAGCGAAAGCAATTTGTCACGGTAATTCATTACGTTTCAAGCTCAGTGACTTGTAATTACATTTTTGAAGTAAGGGCCAAGTCCGGGCGTAGCCAATCTTCCATAGTGTTAGTCGTCCACAATAACAAAACAGGGTCAAACACACATTAATGAGCGTAGAGGGGAACTCATGTCCGGACCCTCTTTTGGCTATCCCAGACGTCACTTTGTCCCCCGTAGACTTCGCCGTTTGCCAGGTTACTGTGAAACGGCAGTACATATAGAAGAAATTATAGCTTTGTGGGTGCAGGGCCTCTCTCCCGTTCCACAAACGGTGACGAATTCTACAGCGAGGAGACCTAGCTACCTTAAGAACAACTCCGCTCAATTCCGAAACAATTAGGCTTACACATGTTATTCCATTTCCCAAAGCACTACTAAACAGCTCCACGTTTTCGGATTCGCGAAATGTAAGAATATATTTGTGTAATCTTAGTTTAAACATCAGCAGATACCAGAAACCAAAACTTTGGTTGCGTCTGGCAACATTGGTCTCCGTGTCGTTAGAGCCATGACCACGTCACGTTGAACCACGTGGTTTTCGTGGCGAGGTACAGGACACGTGACGCGGGCGGGCCGCTTCGGATGTAGTAAATGGTGATGGCCCAGAAAGAGGGGCAAGGGAGAATACGAAAGAGTGAGGGGGAGCGGAGAAACCGGACATGGTGAACAAGTTAGGGACAGGTCGGGGGGAAGAGAGTACGAGCGGGAAGACGCGCCCAGAAAAGCGGCAGTGAGCGCACTGGAGAGAGCGCGGGAAACATCGCACCAGAGAAACACAACGCAAAAGGCCACCCGCTGGCGTCGGCGCACCAGGCCCCCGAACCCCGAGAGGCCCGGATCGCCCCAACCGCAAGGCCACTCGCTAGCGTCAGCGCGCCAAGCCCCAGAACCCTGCGAGCCCGACCAGAGAAACACAACGGCCACCCACTGGCGTCAGCGCCTCATGCACCCGAACCCTCAGAGTCCTGAGAAGCCCGGATCGCCTCAATCGCAAGGCCACCAGATAGCGTGAGCGCTCGAATCCACTGAACCCTGTGAGGCCCCGGAGTCAACTCGTTCAGGCACCAGCACAATGACGGACAGCCCGGGACACCAGCGTTTCAGAATGCCATGACGGTCGGTGAGCTGCGGGCGACACCAGCACCGACCTCCTATTGTTATTAACAGTAAATATCGTTTTGGCCTCGTCTCTCCCTCACCTTCAGCGTGGGCCTCACCACAGCACGTCTGTGCCTCCCTACGAGGGTTTGTCAAAGTCTCAAAGGTCGCGTGATCCTCATGCGACGGCGGGCGAACGTAGAGCAAAGTACATGCGTCGTCTGCTCCGCAGGTTTTGCCAGTGCAGTTTGCTACAACATCGTGTTGAAACTTGTGAAAGACAACTCCCGGGCTGGTCAACTGGTGACTCGGGCAGGCAGCAACAGAACATGGTGAGCCTATGGATCTTTCGACATTCATCACAGCTAGGCATCAGAGATGCGGCCCGCGCTCGTATCGTATAAAAAAGTCTTCTCAAGCTAGAGCACCGGCGAGACGAAACACTGCTCCCAGCTGCGAGAAGCGCGCAGGGCAGCGAAAACTAGCGCATTTGTGTTACGGTGATCACGTGAACGCCATTGAGTCAACACCGGAAAAAGATACTCATGACGTCATCGTTCAATTTCGCTCTGAGAAATAAAAACAAACAAACCGTGGAAATGACGTAGACATGCATCTGACGTAATGGCTACAATGTTGGCTGCTACAACTCCGTGGCATTGATTGCGCCTCACGTCGCACGCTAGAGTTAGCAGATTGCGGCGACTTGGCTCATTTGAAAGTTTGCTGGCTAGTTTAATAAATATATATATATAGACGGAATTAGACCGTAATACTTGACATGTGGACTTTCTATATGATACTGAAGAGGGCTGCATTGTTTTCTAAATGTCAAAAATGAAGCGGAGTTGCCCTTTAGGGTTCATTCTTCTTTGTTCCCGGGTACACGATCTCAAGCAACAATAGACTGCAAGCGGAAATGACCGATTTTTTCATAAAAGACAAACTAAAAACCACATTTTGTGCCCAGCAGTTATCGCAAGACCCGCAACGAACGTCCGAGGGCAGATTCATGACCCCTGGTGTTCACTTATGTCTCAAGAGAGTTTGTGGAACTATTTTCTTTTAACTGGGCACTGGCACACAAATGCCTGTGTTTTCTTATTTCGTCCCCACAGAGGCTCTCCATAGTCCCGACTGGGGGGCTCTCGATATTAACGGGGCGAAATTGCACGACGAAACACCTGTCGCCCCCCCCCCCCTCCCCCCAAAAGTCATAAACATCCCCGGACCCCCCCCCAACCCCCCCCCCCCCCCCCCCGCCACCACCCCCCCCCCCCCGAAAAGATTCCTGGCTGGCGCACTGGCGAGAGAGGATGCGATGGCACTCGCCTCCTCGCTCTGCCGACCAGTTGCAACAACTCCGACTGGAATGACTGAAGGGGCTGGAGGCAAGTGCGCGTGCTTCCGTCTCCACTCTTCGAACGCGTTAGAACGCCGGCGCTATCGCGATGGGCGGCGAGTGTGCCGGAGACAAAGAAAGCATCCTCGTTTCGATCCACTAATCGATCCTAGTGAAGAGCCTTCGGCGTCCTAGCGCCCCCCGCTCACTATTGCTTCCTCCCTCCTCTCGCTCAAAAATTAAAGAAAAAAATCATGCCGGCAACCCTCGAAAGCAAAACAGCGGCGACGCCGAACCCAGCATGCAAAGGTGTCAACAAATAGGAGGAGACATCATCGGCGACCTTCGCGGTGCTGTAGTCGCTCACCAGTGAAGCAGGGTTCGATGATAGTGGAGTGGCCCATGACGCGAGGAGCATGGTCCCTAATCAGCGGGCTCTCCGTCGCCGCCGTGCAGAATCCCTGGACGGAAAAACCGGCTGCTCTCTCCTGTTGTCGGAATCAGATGGCGCGCGAAGCCGACTGGTCACTGGAACAGGCAGGCGGAAGCAGCCGTGATGTCCTGAGGCGTCGCTGAAGTGCCGGAGGCAGAAAACAGCAGTTCTCGGAAGGCTCTAAGCACCTTCGAGGCTGGCGATTCGCTTTGTGGAGGATGCTGCGCCTATCCGTATCAGCGACCACTTGGTCTCTGACAACTTGTGAATGATGACGGCGACTCTCACCGTGCCCTGCGCCGGCGACGCGATGACACACGTGGGCGATAGCGGGAAAAGATGGCCAATGGTCGCTATGCCTGCCCTTTCCTGGAACGTATTCGTAGTTTTTGGGACATAATGGGATGATGCGGAAGCGAACGTTGAGGTGACCGTCTATTTGGGTCACTGCTTTCCAACAAAGAAATGTGGCTGACGCGTTCACGAAGAAAGGCAGCTGGTGCATTCGTTCTAGGATTGAGATGTCTTCGGAAAAATCTTTCTGCTTCCACGTCCTGAGGCTGCCTCTGTGAAAACTCCGGATATTAACGAAAAAAGAGTCATAGTACAGGCTAGCTGGTGGAAGTCAACCATTTCGATCGTTTACCCTGAGACTGCGGAAACAGTCTCAAAATAAAAAATAAAAAAACCAGTCTCAGGGTAAACGACGATCCGGATATTAGTTTTTCCGGGTCCGCTGGTTGCATCAAGGCTTTTGTTGCTCATCGCTGAGATTTTTTCGCGTTTGGCGTGTATTCTGCCATGGGGGGCTGCGTCAGAATCCGGACAAAATGGTCCCAGGTAAATCTTGAAACATAATTTGCTTGCTTTTCGAGGTTAGTCGATTGTTTCTACTTCGTGCAAATTAAACATAGAGAAAAGATAACGTTTCACTAAATACATAAGTTATAAACGTTAACCATTTTAAGGTTCACATAGTTAATTTAAAAACACACTGCATGCGTGTAGTTTTTGTCTATCGCAATATAACCAAAGTCGCTCTTGCGCCATTAAACCCCAATCATCATCATGTCAGTAGTTGAGCCAAGGAGAAGAAAAGGCACTCACTTGCGCGGCTGCACTATAGTGCAGCCGGCAAAAGTGAGAGGGCCCCGCCACTGTAGTGCGGATATATGTCTGACGAAACGGTGAGAGAGCTTATAATTTCTACGCGCTTTAACCTAAGCGCCCCCCCCCCCCTTCCCCCGCGTTAACACAAACGGCCGACAATTCGATCATGCGGCATTATTGAAAGTTACGAAGGGCCCGTCACTGTAGTGCGGTAGGCAAAAGTGAGGGGGCCCCTCACCGTAGTGCGGCCGGCAAGAGTGAGGGGGCCCGTCCTGTGTTGTATGTGGTGGGAACAGTGAGAATTAATAACTTGTAATTTACAAGCACATTAACCCACGCTTCGCGGTCCTGTCCCTGTCCCTACACGTAAATATAGCGTCTGTGACCTAAATAAAAAATAAAAAGTGAAAAAAGTATCGTCCAGAACGCGATTCGAACCGTAGACCCCAGCTCGTGAAGCCGACGCTGTACCTCAGCGCCACGAAGCGCTTCCGGAATGGGGTATCCATTGGACATCTGTATCGGTTGCTGTTGCCCCGTCACCGTAGTGCAGTTTCTAAAGTGAGGGGCCCCGTCACCGTAGTCAGTTCAAGAAAAAAAAGTATAATATGAAAGTACATATATCAAATAACGCGTCCATAATAAATGACACTTTTGCACGAGAAAATGAAAGGTTCCATAACACGGCATCACAAATATTTATTATGTGCACGATAATGCCTTTGTTTCATAATGAACATACGTTTTCTTGTTACAACTGTTGTGCTAGTTCAAAATTTAGGAAAACACTTTCGCAGGATGCGACTATTTTCTATCACACACGAATACTAGTTGCAGTAGCATAAGAGTGCAGCCGACGCTACGAGCTGATAGGACACTGCTGAAAGGAAAATGCACTAAAGGTTCGTCAACCTTATTGTATATGTTATTATCACCGACTAGCCCAGTCAGGCTCAAAGTGCGCGTCGTGCCCTCGCTAGTTTAGTCTACGCGTATCTGTATATGTGTTGCAACTTCTAGGCTCTAGCTTTGACAGGGCTCTGGCTTAAGCGAATATGAGCCATGGAGACTGATTGAGCGAGAGCAGAAATTTAAAATTCACTGGGTCTCTTATGTTATCCCTAAGACGACTTGGAGGCGAAAGCCCAAGCACCGAAGCATTAAAGAAAGACAACCCTCTTACTGAGCTTAGTTATCCTTCTTAATGTGTTGAGTCATCCTTCACATTGTGCTGAGTAATCATCTTAATTCGCTTAGCAATCCACTTAATTCGTTTCAATTCCTTATAATTCACTTTAATTCACTTTGATTCCTCTTAATTCGCTTTATAGTGCTTCTTGATTCCTATTGATTCTTCTTACTTCTCTTTAATTACTCTTAATTCACTTTGATTCCTCTTAATTTGTTTTGCCATCCTTCTTAATTTCATTGCCTCCAATTCGCCTAAGTGGTCACGTAAACTTTTTGATACCTTTCGTGTCGGCGACCGGTTTTCGCTCAAGGACTTTGAAGGTCGACTGAATGATCAGACATATAAACATATGCACAAAAATAAATATATATATACACACATATATATATATATATATATATATATATATATATCGAAAAGCTTGAATATCACAAAACTATACATTACACGTGTGTTGAGCTAACCTTCGGAGTAGCAGTCCACGAAAACTATCAAAGAGTGCCCAGAATAAACAAATCACTTGGGACCATATTGTCCGGGTTCACATTTGGGAACAATCCGTCTTGGGAACATATTGTCCTACACCTGGCGGTGTTCGTTCGCACCCCTCTTTTTCTTTTTTTATGTTCTCAAACATCTCAGTCAGCTTCCTGTACCTCCAAGTAACGTCATCACACTCGGACGGGCGGGACGCCTAGCGTCCTTCGACCCGTCAGCTGAACGCTGACACAGCGCTAGTGTCCACTCTGCGTCTGCACTCGATCTCCCTGTGATGACGTAAGAATGCCAGTGCACATGCCTCAATTACGAGTGTCGTGACACTCGTAATTTCTGTATTGCTTTCTCCTTCGAAATTTTTGTATAAACCCGAAATGTGGATAGAGAAAAAAATACGGCGAAAGAGCGAAACCTTAGCTATTTTGATTAGTACGAATAAAAAAAACAGACGTCGCCTCGCACTACACTTTTATATTAAACAAAAATGCGAACTCAATGCCAACGGTGGCCACTCTTTTACCGCTTTTCTTCGATGTTATAGGGCAGGGGTGGCCAAACCGCGGCTGGCGAGCCGCATGCGGCTCTTCGCTGGTTCAAGTGCGGCTCGCGGATCCCTCGTAAGAGGACCCCCCCCCCCCTCCCTCCCCTTCCGCCCTTTCCGCGTTTCCCAAGGATTTCAGAATAAAGAGACAGCTTGCGGTTTGGCAGCCTTGTGCCCCCATACGTACAGTCGAACCGCTTTTCACTCGGTTTCCACAGATCCTAGAAAAAATCGTAAGGGTGCAGGCGAGCTGGTGAATATTAACCATGTTGAATTAACCTGAGACTGGGGTAGAGAAGAAACATCAAAACGTAGAAGGGACAGAACATAGACAGAACGACGTCCTGTTTCTTTCATTGTTCGAGGGAGTTTGCCGGACCCTAGGGGCAAAGGCATCAAGGACAGGGACTGTCAAACCATGAATGCACTTTGGCTTGGGGTCGAGGAAATAGTCTCGCGGCCTTTGTCACTCACCGGTGATACTTGTCCCCTTTAGATAACGGACGTTCCCTATCGTTTCTTGTTGAAGGTCGCGGAAGCCCGAGTTGACGTCATTCATAGCCCTCCCTCCCCCCCCTCCCCCGCCCCCGCGGCTCTTACAAGTTCCTTGGTTTTGTTTGCGGCTCATAGGCCGGGTCAGCCTGGCCACCCCTGTTAAACACGAACTCAACTCTCCTACGTCACGCCGCGGTGGTGGCGCGTCGGGCGCACTTCCGGTCTGGGGTGGTGGGCAGAAGTCGCCGTGCGAGACATGCATTCCTGTGTTCCTTTGGAAGAAACCAGACAAAAAACCTGCCTTCTCGTCAAAATGCTGCGACGGGGGCTGTACCAAGAGAGTCTGGAAAGGTTTGAAGATCAGTTTTCATGTGTTTCTGCCCCCTCCGTTCGTCCGAGAACGTGGATAGTAGCCGTGAAAAGGGCAAACCAGACGCTGTCGAACTACGATTGCTTGTGCGGGCAACACTTTGTGGTCGCCAGATGTATTTGCTTTGTTCCAACATGAACGAGAGAAAACCGCCAAGTTGCCCGGACCACCCACGGGTTCAGTGCGTCTTCAAATTCACACGGCCGCCTGATCGTTCGAACTTTCGTCTGCTCTTTCAAACTTGTCTGCTTTTTGTCGTCTGCTCGTTCAAACAAAAGCGGCCCGTAGACCAAACTTTGACCGGGTGATTGCAATAAGAAGTAATTGCAGGCCTCAAAAGACTTAAGTAGGCTCGGTGTAAACAGTAGATACAAGATGTTGATCATTGGTACCAGTGACCATCACCGACTTGTTACGCTTGGTCTGTTCCCGCTTCCGATTTTCAGTATCGACGTCGATCATCGCCGCTACCTTCTACACTTTTACAGCACGAGCGACGTCGCGACCGAAAATAGCTAGAACAATCTCATCATGGTTTTGGCGTCCATTCTGCGGCGTTCATGCGAATGAATCGCCGCACGTCAAATTACTTACGCAAAGTTTAGCGGCGTAACGAGCCTTGATAATTTCGCTCAAGCGATTAAAGTGGTATACAAGACATTGCTATGAGGACGTAGAATCGACAATTTCAACGCGAAAAAGAGTATGCAGACTCACACAGACGCCGACAACGTGACATTCCAATGGTTTGTTGACGCGGGACGCGGTGCTTCTTGCCCGTACTCCATTGCGCATGCGTTCGAACTGTCGTCTGCTCTTTCAAACTTGTCTGCTTTTTGTCGTCAGCTCGTTCAAACGACAGCGGCCCGTAAACCAAACGTTGACCCGGTAATTGCGATAAGAACTAAGTGCAGGCCTCAAAACACTTTTGAAGGTTGGTTGGGGTAAGTAGGCTAAGTGTAAACAGTAGATACAAGAAGATGTTGATCATTGTTACCAGTGGCCATCACCGACTTGTAATGCCCGATTCTACTTGCGGTTTTCAGTATCGACGTCCACCATCTCAGCTACGGTCCACGCCTTTGCAGCCCGAGCGACGTCGCGACTGAAAATAGCGAGCAGTATCTCACCGTGGGAGTCAGGCTTTAGCGCCCATTCTGCGGCGTCCCCGTGAAATGAATCGCCGCACGTCACATTAATCACGCAAAGTTTTGCCTCGTTAATTTTGCGAAAGCCGCTCAAGTAGTCAGACGTTGTTGGGAGGGCGCGCTAGAAAATCAGTCAGGTGCAGCTTCATGTGCGCTTTGCTTGCGGTGATGACATCTGGCCATTTTGCCTAACCCTTCTTCTTATTTTTTGCTCTGAAGCACGTGAAAGAGCGTGTCCCCTGCACGCGCTCGTGGCGCTGACTGTGCTACGGCGACATTTTGTTTCCGGCGATTTCTTTGTATTTTCTCTGTGAGCGCGTGCTGTCGGCATCGGGTACTACACAAGCGGTGGCATCACCCTAAACAGAAGGCCATTGAGGCACGCTAGAATCAACAATGCCAACGCGAAAAAAGCACGGGGACTTCCACCGACACCGACAACAACGCAATTCAATGGTTTGTTTTATGGGCGACGGCGGGCTAACTTGCCCGTCCATCCACTGCGCATGTGTGGCGCCGGTGGCAGTCCGCTAGGGGCGCTCCGGTTTGTTTGTAAACATGAGTTGGTGCATAGGGGGAAAAACGCGATCGTGCTGCATGTTCTTTGACAGCATTGGTCACTCATCGGAGGTTGTGCACCGACCGCGCGTGCGGCCACCGCGTGCAGGGCTCAGCTACGTGCATGTGCGACTCCCTACGCCAAATCGCACGGCTTCTCCCGGCACAGCGAATACTCGATGCCACGCGTTCCACTGGTCCATTTCGTTTCATTGAGCACTGTACACCGCTTCAACGTTCAAGATATTGGAAATTGGAAGAGGTTGCCTTTCAATTTAACACACTCGGTAACCGAACCAGACAAACAAACAATCTATGACATTATTTTGAATGATGAAGACAATGCCTTACCGGTCTGTGCTTTGTGGAGCGCTATAAGACGTGGTTGATGAAATGGGTACTCCTTAGATCTCCAACACTGTCGTTGTCTTTATCAGTGAGAGCTCTGGGCCGTGCGGTCGTTCGCACTGAATTCCTTCCGAATTCTGCTGGCTCTTTTTCCCAGCTGCTCCTGTTTGGGCCCCTGATGGAATCTCCATCATCGGTCTTCTATCTTGGTCAAAGACGCCGAGTGCGTGGAGTCGTGTGAAAGACGCCCTTTTTGCGTACCGTCTATGTTTTCTTTCGAAAGCGTTTTAACTGTCACGCAAGGCCATAGACTTGGCGCTTCTGTAGATTTTCAGCAACTTGACCCTCCACCGCTACAGAATCTGGCGCCCGGTGAATTTATTATCACGATAAGAACTCCCAATACAGATTGCGCTTGCTTCAGATTTCAAGATGCTCCTAGTCTGCTTCTGAGCTACAAACATTAGGTATTTGAAATCTTTTTTTTTCTTCTTGTATATAATTTAATGTTGTTTTATGGTAGAAACACGCGTCTGAAAAAGGTGATTCCAACTTGTGCTGATTAGTTGGGCTTGAATAAAGTGGCGTCCGAATCAACACAAAACAAACGAAGGAAGACTTGAGTCACCGAAATTTGACTCAAGTCGTCCTTGAAACCCGAAAAAGGGTTAATAAAGAGAGAAAAATAAACAAATAATATTGTAACACAAGAAGAAAAACAATTCGCTGGAAGTTCTGGAGCTGCGAGCCTAGCGACACAACTTCAGAAAGAACTAAAATTAAAAGAAAATGATCGAACTACAGTTTAGCCGCAGCCGCACCGCTCACACATTACATAAAGAAGACGGTGTCCGCTCCAGGCATGATGGCATGATTATCTGGCGACACGCCTTCCGCGTGTTCCAAGTGTGTTTGCTTCATGCGTACATGCGTTCGCTCCGAACATGTCTGCATACGTTTTCCGTACGATCAGTGCGGCAGGACCGCTGTACAAGGGTAGAATCACACCTGAGCAGTGTCTGATGACTTCCTTTTGTGTGATGTAGTAGTAGTGTGACCGCGGCTTTAGGGGACCTTTTACAGAAAACAAAGCATGTGTAGAATTTCATCTTCAAAAAACATATTGCCGTTGATTTTCTTTTTTTCTTAATCTGGATGTGGCGTGTGCTGTTTTTCGGGTTCAGTTTGGGTTCAGTGGTTTTCCCGCATCCAGTTTTAGATTTCATCACTGCATCCTTCTTGAAATGTCGTATGTCTGACCATTCTAGCGGATCTGTTTAAATTTTAAAGGGATCGCGAGATGACTGTCTGAAGTTGAGCAGGTTGGTTATTCATGCTTGTGAGATATGCCAGCTCAACGAAGGAAGAAATATACAAGATAGAGAGAGACAAGGAACATACACATGCCCTCCGCTGGACTAACAACCTTTACTAATAATATATTTTCCATCGTCGACTTTCATTTGCTGGATAACTTCTTTTCCTTCGTTGACTTTAGTTATTGCCTAGATGAAATAATTCTTCCTCGTCTTCATCACTTCAGTTTGAAAAAACCTGGCATCACCAGAGGTAACGTCTTCTGTAAGCTCATTCAGGCTATTTTACAAAGGGCATTTCCTGCAAATACTTTTGTATGTAGCACAATGGAGGCAGTGCTTACACAATCGTCCTTCTTTCTCAATGGCTAGGGACTCTAGAATTTTTCTTGCGATCTGTTTTTTGTGTCTAGCCATGATGGTGATTTTTGAGAAAAAGGGAGCATATTGGCATTCTCAACAATGCGCTGAAAGATGGCCCGCTGCTGAAATTGTGCGCACGGAGGCGGCGTGCTCTCTGGTGCGGTCATTGACGTAGCGCCCAGTTTGTCCGATGTAACATTCCCCACATGACAGCGGAATGTTGTAAACAACAACGCTTTCACATGGGGCGTATTGAGTCCTGTGTGTGGTGCCGCACGTGTTCTTTTCGTTGTTGTCGGCCTCACCGTTAACCTTCCGGCACATGGCATATGCCTTGTTGGGAACTGAGAAGACGACTTGTATTCCATGTCGGCCAGCGAACTTTTTCAGGCGATGTGTAACTCCGTGGATATATGGCAACACCACTAGAGGTTTAGGAGACTTTTTTTGTGTGGTTGTGCAGTCTCCATGGTTTGCGTCGTACTTGCTTGCAGATGTTTTCACAAACAGGTACCAGGAGTGTGCTCGTGTATCTGGAGTCTTGAAGCCTAGAGATCTGTGTTTGAAAACTGCGCGCGAGCCTATTGGGGCAAGATTTCTGTAGTGCCAAGACAAGAGCTGTAGTAGCCAATCCTCGTTTAACAGTTTTTGAATGTTCGGAATCACCCGGAAGAAATCCTTTACAAGATCTGGATTGACACATCCAGCATACATCTGTGCTTGTGAACTTTAAGGAGAGCTCGAGAAACCGAATACAGCGGTTTATAGGAAGAAGTTCATGGGTGAAGGAAAGTCCAGGACAGCTTTGGTCAAAGCTGTGCATGAGTACTTCAAAACACCCATCAATCCGCTCGTCTACTTCACAGTTGCACACTACAAGAAAGTCATCTACGTATCGGAAGATGGTCTCGATGCGATGATCTTTTAGATTATCTAGGATGGTCTGCCCGCATGCTGCAAGACACATATCGCACAGGTATGGGGCAACTCGGGAACCTATACAAATACCAGATTTTTGTACATATTGCTGGCATTGGTGAGACACAACAGTTGCCGTAACGTAGATAAGTAGGAGCTCCAGGAAGCTGTCGAGGTTCATCCCAGCTGCATTTTGGAAGCGTTGGACGCCTTGCTTTTCGATTGTTGTACGAAGGATCGGTAGAAGAGTGGCATGGGGAATTGAATAGTACATGTCTTTTATATTAACGGAAGAACCTGAAACAATGTCGCATCCCATTTCCTGTAGAATGCAGATTACTCGCTGAGAGTTTGGTATTCTGAAAGGGTCGTTTATCTGAACTTGGGATTGTATTTTTGCCAGAACGGTTGAGAGATGGCCTTGCCAAGTGTGATTTTCTGAAACAATGGTGCGAAAGGAAACCTCGTCCTTGTGTGTTTTGGTAAATGACATTGGGTTCTTATATTTTAAAACGCGCCTTGCTTAGTGGCGCACAAAAAAAACTAGCACATAGTTGAACAGAGCAAGAAGAGTGACATTTCCGCCGTAACATTACGAAATTCTAGAAAGTTTTTTTTTTTTTCGGGAAGCTTTTTGGTGGTTTAAAGCGCTGCGACGGCTTAGAGATTGGGCCCGAGCACTGGGTCCCCATTTAGTTTGCGCTCCTCTAACAATCATTCCGGCGCATACTTTGGCTAGTGGCCAATTAGAGTAGCCGCCTCGGTGGCTCCGAGGCGAGAGCGCTGGCCTACGGATCCCCATGTGGCGGGTTCGAATCCCGGCCGAGGTGCCCGCAATCTGACGGAGGCTTATTGCGGAGAAGGCGCCGTGTAACCGAGCTTTCTGTTGCACGTCAAAAGATCCCCAGGTGGTCCAAATTAATCCTCAGTCCTCCGCTGGGGCGTGCCAGATGCCCGTCGTTGGTTTGGCACGTAAAACCCCCAAATTTGATTTTTTGGCCAATTAGAGTGATGAGGGAAATGGCCTACTAAATAAGTGATGAGGATGAGGGAAATGGCCTACTAAATAAGTATACGGAGCGCAACACGTGTACTAAGGAGTGCTGTTTCTTTTTGGTGTGTGGCTTGGGGGAAAAGGGGGAGGGGGTGTTAGTTCATGCATTGAAACGAAAACGTATTTTTGGCCCGGGTTCTACGACCGTTCCGGATTTATTGAGGTCCTTATTGTGAAAAAGCTCGAAACACCATTTTACGCGCACTTTAGTTGTACACAACAAGTCTATGGGAAGCGTCCCACCAGAGCCGTGTATAGTTAGGACCTTGGTCAATGGAAGGAGCCGGCGGGAGCCGGGTACGTGGAGCGCCAAAGCGGCGGCGCCGGCAGCGCCGCATATTCCCACCGCAATAAACTACCGCAACGCAGCTTCTTTTTTTTTTTTTTAATGCTGAAAGTGCATGAAGGTATAATTGTAAAAGATTGGTGGATGAGGGGAGTTTCAAAATGCTGAGGTCCTTTACTGAGCCAGGAAGGGTGACATTGACGAGAAAAATGTTCTGAAACACGAGGCGAAACTGCGAATGTGGGGTTCGCGTTCGGTGTTTGGGTCAAAACTCCCACAAAGCCGAAACCGCATTTTTTTATTGTCCACTCCGTCGTGGCCAAGCCTTTGCGAGTGCAATAAAAGAAAAGATGGAGTGCGTTCTAAATGTCGCCGTCAGCCGTATGCAGCTCTGAGGTTCCGCGGGTGGCCAAAGTGTGGCGCCAGATGAAGCACCCGTACGTCTGTCCATAAGTCTTCGTACATCCATTCATTCGTTCCAACCCAAACGTGGTTCTCGAGACGCCTTTTTTGGAGCTCGATACGGGGCAGCGACGCCCGTGACGTCACTGCCGAAAACGGCAAAACAAGCAAAAATGTTTTTTTTTTTTAACGTTTTGCAGGGAGTTTGTTGCAGGTTGTTGTGTCTAGTGTTGGGGCGGGGGAGGCGGCGGTCGCGGCGTGTTATTGTTGCAGTGCCATACGCTAAAGAACAGAGGCCAGATACACGAAACGATCTTACGCCAAAAATGTACGTATGACAACAGCTCCTCCGGAGCCGTCTTGGTCCGTTGGTCGCGACGACCAACGGATATTTATTTTTCTACGTGCTCTTCTCGTGGGTCCCGATTTCAAGCAGCAAGAAAAAAGAAGGAAGTACTCGAAACCGGCCACGACGAACATGAACGCTGGATCCACAAACACCCGGGAAAAGGTACTACGGCAACGATGCCACCGACCGAGTGAGCTCGGCTCCGAGGGTCCTTGGCCAAGACCGTCTGCCCACGACCGACCGGCTGGCGTGCTGAATGGAATATGCCCGCGCGACCCTTGTGAACCCTTCCCGTATTATACTTTGATCGCTGACCTCAATTTTAGATTAAGAGGTCAATCTCTTCCCCTTATCATCTCCTCTTCCGAGGCAGGAATGACGAACGCTGTCGTTGATTCTATCTCCTTGTTTTGTGTGATCTGGAGCTCAAATAAACGCCGTATGGATTACTTCCCAAACCGGTATGTACACTTCGTTATTAGTATGCCATTTTTATTCTGGCACGCTTGTCGCCGCTTGTCGGGCTAAAACAGTTCGTGGGAGCAGTGTTGCCAGACGGAGAGAAAATAAGTCAGCAGATTGACCCCCAAAAGTCAGTAGATTTGCACAAAAATCAGTAGATTCTACGAAATTTGTGTTTTGCCATGTTTTGCCATTTTGATTAAACCACACTTCGAAGAAATAGTATAGAGTAACAAATAACATGATAATAAACACAAATAAAAGTGAAAACAAGACCAGTTCTCGAGTAATTATTTTTGGAGGACAAAATAAGATAACGCCGTAAATGTATTTTCTTTTTCTTTTTTTTTTTAGCAATGACTAGTGTTGTAGTTTTGAGGATTATTCTTTGAAATCGAGACTGAGCCACTTTTGGGATCAACAGATGAGGGTGACAGTGCGACATCCACCTGTTGCTATTATTGAAACAAAACCAAAACAAGACGTTCCGGCAAGTGCGCGCGTACATGCCCAATGTAAGTCCTCTGCAAGCTGCCATCTTTCCTTACTTGGCTGTGGAAGGTTTTCGACGCAACGCTGTCGGCGCGGAGCACTGTTGAGGCTACGCGTCGTCTGCTACGGTCTTATTCCTTTTTCGCCTCACTCAAAGTTTGCGTTCAAACATGGAGAAACTTAAATCGTCAGCTTTTTAAGCCACCGAGGAATTACATTATATAATTTTCTTGCCGGAGCCTGCCCAATAAAAGTAAAGAACCGAAATTTGGATGTCGATCCCATGCCCTCCGCCGGCCGATTGAATGAAAATGGCGGCCTCCTCCGCTCAGCTGGGAGCAGTTGAGAGTTCACGCGCATGCGCTCACACCTCTCGCTCTGCGCCGCAGGCTGATTCGCTCACTCGGGAGAGGGACGTTACGGCAGCGAGATCATACACTGGCCAAACTCTCCCCCTATATGGCTCTGGCCCGGATGTCAACGTCGAACCTGATCTGGGTGAATAGATAGATGAGTATACGGCTAAGTCACTCGAATAGGATGGGCTTCTGGGCCATCTAGCCAGTGCTTGGTTTTTAATTCTGGGAGAATATGAGTTTCCTTTGATAGGCGTCCCTGGGAACTGAAGGGGCCAAATAATAAATTTTAATATGTTTACGAAAAAAAGTCAGTATTTTCTATTTTTTTTTCAGTGAATCAGTAGACCTGAAACGAAATCAGTAGATCTACTGATAAATCAGTAGACCTGGCAACACTGCGTGGGAGCTACGCGATGCCGGTCCCACCCTTCTTTGCCGAGTGTCACGGCAGTATCGACTGGTACGCGTAAAAGATCGGCCCCGAAGCACCTCGATCAAACGTGCGCGTCCGCTCCGAGTGTGCACAGGTATTTACGTGGCTCTTGCTGACACTCTCGTACTTGAAACGTCCCTTTTTATTTAACATCGGCTCTCTTCTGCATTTCCGAGGCCGCGAAGAACGCCGCGGCGATTTGTATCTATTTACGTCGCTTTGCAAACGACTGGTACGGGCCGTTTTTTACGAAACCGGATGAAACCGGACATAACGTCATAGACGTCAAACAACTACTCTGCTACTTTGCTCTGCCCCATATCGACCTCCAAAAAAAGGCGTCCCGAGGTTCTCAGTCTTACCGCCGCAGTTTTCAGCTTCGTGTCGCATAGGTTATCTTCGCCACCATATAACATCAGTCTGCGCGCTTTCAGCCAATCATGGGCGTTCAGGGAGAGATCCGTTATCGACCGTTATTTTTGTTTGATCCATCGAAGCGCGTGCGGGCGAGCGGTGTCCGGCGTGCGCGAAACGCTCGAGCGCAACCGAAACCTTCGGCGGCGGGGGTCTGCCCGTTAGATGGTTCTTTTAGCTTTCGGTTCGGCGGGATGGCTGCTGTCTATGGACATTACTGTGCAGCAAAGTGGTGCCAGCATACGACAAAAAGCGCTGACTGCAGTTTTTTTTTTTCCGTTTTGCGACGGACGACAGTTGAGACTAGAAACTTCGTACGCGCGATACTGAAAGAAGTAAACGCGTTAAGTTATGCGCGCTATTTTTCTTTCTATTCTATTCACTTTTTCAAATAGAGCAAGTAAATTGATCTGCTATGCAAATTTCTCAGAGTTCAAGTTGCTGCCGTTGAGCAAACTCCGCGAACGTCGTCTCCGCGGCGAACATTTCGCCGCGTCTGCCTTGAGGAGTTCAAGAAAGACACGAAACGGGAAAATCCGTGCCCATCGGTGTTGGTGACGAATCCAGTATTGGAGGCCCTCATCTCTCCAAGTCAGCCGGTTTCAAAATGTTTCATTAGTGTCTGTAGGTAGTAATAGCAATTTTCTTCCATTTGAAATTAGTGCCATATCACTTACCTTTTGAGATATGAGCCCCTATTTGTCCAAAATAGCCGTAATATAGAGGCATAATATGATGCATTTCTGCCAAAAGCTGAGATTATCACAGCGTGACTGAGGAGATATCTGCAATACGCATAAAGGCTTGCGGCGCCCACGTGAGAGTAGGCAGCCTTAACGTGCCGATATTGTTACGGCTTGTTTGCTTCTTGCTCGAGGTGCGAGTTTTTTTATTGGTTCTGTGCAACTTGGTGCATATATTCGTTACTTAAAATCCTGTAAATACTTCCGTGCATATTGTATATTGTCCTTTTAAGGTTGCTCATACATTGGGTCTCATGCATTTTATAAAAAAAATTCGAATGCTGTGCACTGGAGTTTTAAGATGCTTTTTCGTGTGATGACTAGTACGGCATTATAGGGTATAAAAGTAATTTATGATGTCTTGTAAATGTTTTATTGAATGACATGGGTAAGAGCTTAAATAAATTAGATGTGTGATTTGAGAAAACTGCTTGTTTAAGACGTCTGTAGTAATAAAGTATATATGTAAATAATAATTGAAAGATGGCTAGATGCCAGTGCACGTAGTTATTTCTATATGATGTCACATGTTACATGTTTGTATATTTATGCTCTTGATCTCGCCATAAAGCTGACTTATTCATTGTTTATGTATTCCTGTAAACTTTCTCTCAATTCTGTAAGTAGCTAGGCATTTTTAGAACGTGAAATGACTTCAAATAAAATGCGTCTGATTCAATCTTCCGGTTTTATGACGTTTCCTTGGCGAGGTTGTGTGCAGTGTGCTTGTTGTTAGGCATCGATAAAAATACAGCAAACACAGATGTCCGTATCAAGCGACGTCTGTATTTACAGTGTGAAAAAGCGATGCTTTAACACAGACGCACGAGCGCGCGCCGTACGCCAAATCTCAACACGCATCACCACCCATCATCGTACACGCACGCGCGATAAACACACGCAGAAGAATGGATAGTTGGGCGTGTTGGGAATTCATCGTAGGAAACAGCGCAAAAACAGACGAGGACGAAGAAGAAACGGTACGAGCGCTCGTCCCTTGTGTTTCTTCTTCGTCCTCGTCTAATTTTCGCGCTGTTTCCTACAATAAAACACACGCATACGAAAAAAAAAAAAAAACGGCCGAGAAAAAAAAAAGACAGGAGAGAGAGAGGGGGAGGGGATGGAAGGGGAGAAAGGTGAGAAGCCTGATGATGATGATAGCTGTTCGCTTTAGCGGCGCCGTGGCGCCATCTGCAAGTACTTTACAACCCAGACCTAGCTCGCGAGGCTGCCGCAGCGCCTAGCAGCGCTAGTTTCGCCGTACCATGGTGGAAGGTACGGCTGCATCCGGCTGTCGCCGTGACGACAACGTGACGTGCGTTTCCCTTTCACTTACGAAGAGTTGCAAATTTCAAATCTAGCGTGCTCAAATGAAATACAAGGTATATGTGAAATACTTGAATACACCCTCACCTAGAAATTGTGATTGGAGGGCAAGTTCTTTGACTCCGCTAGGTGAATATTTGTGGCTAATGGTTGGTCACAAGAGCTGATCATCGTGCTGAAAGTCATTCAAACTATTTCAGTCAATGATGTGCCCTTGTTTTCGTCATATTCTTACCAATTAATGACTAAACTTTGTTTTCGTCATATTCTTACCAATTAATGACTAAACTCTCTGCATAAACGGCTCTGCGTGCGACCATATCCTTTATACTGAAAAAGTTTAGCACTTATTTGAAGATGACGAAAATCCAGCGACGACAAGCAGCCAGGAGTTGGCTGTCACTTTGCCGGCACCATGTTGTGTTATCGAATTTCGAACCCACTGTGGATTAAACACCCAAGGTGTTCGGTGACCCGTCGTCGGTGACCCGTCATGTAAGTGTTTTTGGCGCTGCAGACGTAGTCAGCAGGTCGAACTTACTCATCTGTTGCGATCTCTTAAGATTATACTAGCATAAACTTATTCCTTGTTTGTGAAAAGTGAATTTTGAATACTTTGAATATTAGGAGCACTAAACTCGTCAAACACAAAGTTGGGGCCGAAGTTCATAGAGCGCACCGACTGGACTATCACGACGATGACTTCGCGCTTTTGTCGCCGGCGTTCAATCGGCGCGCTCCGCAAACTTTCGGCTCCAACTTTGTGTTCGACAAGTTTAAGGCCCTAGGTCTCAAAAATAACCCCCGCTAAAATTCAGTGCCGTGACGGGCACCATCTAGGAGAGGCGCTGCGAACCCTTGCGATCAATCGCCAAATTAATCTCGGCAAACTAATTTTGTTTAAAAAAAAATATAGCTTACTTGTAAGTTCTGTTTCTGAAGAACAATAAAGGATGGCCAGTGCTTTAATGTAGTGACCAATTGTAGGCATAACAAAATGTCAGAATACAAGAAATTGTGTTTATAAAACAACTACTAACCGCGTATTTGGACTAGTGCATGTAAGCAGTGTGGCCAAAAACAAAATCCTCCATTTTGTTTTATCGTGAAGTCCGCTTGTTCTAGCGGGCGACAGGCTCCACCCATCGGTCAATCTCTCCCAGTATATAGACCTTTTTCGTTTAGCCTCGCACCCAGCCACGTTGTCCCCATATCCGGTATGCGTTCCGGAAAAAAAAAATAAAGCAAGAGATTACAACCTCGAGCAAGTAAAAAAAAGTATAGAAGGGTCATAACAAGAACGACTGACGGTTGCAATTAAAGTGATTACACGTTCTACTGTCGAGGCGAGAAGAAAGTGATGTTTTCACGCATACCGGAAGTTCCAGAATTAAAGATGGCGGCGCCCATGTAAAAAAGGTGCATAGGGCTCTGCGTGCGATGAGGCAGCGGTGCCACGGGGCGCCTCATAGCAGAAGCATTTCGCATAGACCACGGCCGAACTGTCATGGATATCCTATGCAGCCAACCTTGGTTTGTAACCGATGTGAACTTACCTGGGCACAGTGCTATACACTCCGTGCGACTCGACCTGCGCGCCGCCGCGCGCCCGTTACCGAACGTAGGCAGTGAGAACCCCAGCGAAACGAAACTACACCGCGTACATTGGTATGCATTGAAGTCGGAGCGGTGCGGTTGCGCTGGGTTGACAGCATGAACTGCTCCGCCGTTAAGTGCTCCAATAGTTGTGTGCCGTGTCTCGTGGGGAAGAGTTCCATAGTTTTTCGACTCGCCGATGTTTTGTGGAACAGCGACAACCACGGACCCGTGCCGTACGACGCGAGAATTTTGGACTCCCGATCATGCCTGCCACTGTGCCGGCCGGGCTGACGTATTCAACGCTGCCGCTTTGCGCTCTGCGTTTGTTTGCGTACCAGTAACGCCTACATATGTTACAGCCAATAGGACGAACTGAAATACCATCTCACACTCGCGGGGATGCAGTGCCAATTTCTTTGGAGGAATGCCCTCCAAAGACGTTTCGTCCCCATCGTATGTGTCGATGATATTTCCGGGCCAGTATGGCATGCATGAAGGAAGATTCAGACGGCACAAAAAGTGACAAATATGAATCTAAGGTAAACTATAATGAAACTTAGAATCACTTGACAATCGATGTTTGAGTATGGCAGTTCTTGTGTGCTTTCTTTTTGATCAGCCTCCTTTCGGGCGTTGAAATCGCCTTTCTTCACCTATGAGGTTGCCGATTGGCAGTAGGTGACTGCAAAACAAAAAAAGCGCCAGAATGGTTTTTGATTAAATTAATGCAAAATAACTAGTACATCTCAATAAAAAAATGAAAATTATAATTTTAATAAGTCAAGTAAATCAGTTTTTTTTTTCCTTAAAACCAAATATAAATCATATATATATATATATATATGTATATGGGCGGTTTCGTTTGGATTCAGGCAACGAGTGG